>CAJHQP010004997.1:0-49788 GCA_905132765.1 Moricandia arvensis | reverse complement strand
AGGAATATTCATAAGCTATATCCTCATAAGATAATGACAACAACAAGAACTCAGATAAGCTACATGTCAATCTCAAGTTTATCTTAACACTCCCTGATTGACATGTCTGGTTCAGGCTTATTAGCACTATGCTCTGGATGTTGCGCTCATTAAAACCTCTCCTGGTAAACGCCAAACCCAATGTGGTAAACAGGAAGCCATGGACAGCGAAAAGAGAGTACACACATGTAACTCCCCTGATGAGCTGCACCACTGTAGATGACGCACTCCATATCTGGCGTCATGAGCTTCGCGGAATGTCGAGGTTGCCACATGAGCTTGAGCATGATCAGTTGGATTTCCCTATGAATGAACTTGATACCTCTTGACGTGCTTATATGTCTTCTGGACTCCATTAAGATGTGGTCATAACGTACATCTTTGCTGCTGATCACCCTGTGTCTTGGTTGGACGGATTGCACTCGACCGGTACTTAGATGGACTTTTAATCTGCGATTAAATCTTACTCGCAGGTCCTTTCATGTCCCACGGCTTAGCCATTACATCGACATTTTAATATATATTGAGTCACTGACTCAAACACATACGAACCACTTTGTTTTGTGTCTTTTGTCCATTTAGACATATATCACTTTGTATGTACCAATGACTTTATCCATTGTAGCCAATCTTTCTTTATTATCATTTGTCGATCCATATTGTGTTATAGACCTTATCTATACACGTCCATAATCATGAGTGTTCTAAAAGTCATGTCATTAATAATTATTTGCTGCAATGAAACTCATCAAAAATATGGATTCGCAGTCAAATACACTCATATTCTTTATACATGATTATCGATCTTTCTTTGGCTTTTAGCAATTCCATATTTATTGGGCCACGACCAGATATACTTCTGATCACTATCTTATGCAATTAGGGTTCCCTTTTATCCACTTGTTATCATGGTCGTATGTTTGGTCATGCCTTATATCAATCCCTAGACCACAGTCATTTTAGTGGGATTTTCATTCTCTTCGAACATCTAAATTATGGACCAACCATATAGTATGTGATCTTATAATCATAATCAATTGATAACTTGTATCATTTGAAACCAATCAACTTTCCTTTAAGTTGGTTTCATATAAACACAAGGAATTTCATTTCCATAATACATGAACTGATTTTATGGTTCTTATTGAACTCTTTCACTGATTATCATTTGGTCGATCATATTATATTATATCTTATGCAGCTGCATTTCATCAGTTCATAGACGGCTAAGGAACAAAGCCGTTCTTTGAGAATTTCTTTTCTCATTTCATGTGGTACCATTATTCTCTTTATATCCAGTGATTAATATATTGCTTACTACATCATCATTTCTATCTTTCCATATACATATATCCAAACATTATCATTTTCAAATCGTAGTAGCCTTCACCACATATCTTATATCATTTTATAATCTGTTCCTTGGTCTCTGTGAGTAACCTTGTGTAATCAAGCCATTTTTTTTAAATGCTTTAAGTAAAGATATATAGACCTTAGATCACGTGGCCTTTCTAATATATCTCATATCTCACGATTTCTTTACTCTCACAGGACTCATTCACTGGTTTATCGGATGGCGTTCTATGCCAATACGTCCATCATTTCAATAGGTTCTTTAAATCTTTCAAAACCACACGTTTTTCTTTGAACCTTATAACGTTATCTTTATGATTCATTATTCATGAGTACTCTCACGTGGGTTCATGATCCTCGCTTTATATTTTAAGTGCTACTTTATATGCGCAGTTTTATATATCATTGGTATCGATACCCCTTTCTGCGTTCCATTGTATTCCAGTCATGACATAGTTGATTGCAATCTTATGATCTTTAATATAATGGTGTTTGGCGTCCCAAATCACCTTAAGTACCATGGATTTTGGCGTCCCAAAGTCCATTGTATGGTATCTTATATTGTGGTCAACCATTTTCTATGTTTGGGAATGATTTCCTTTATGACCTCGGGAATTTATCATTTCTATGCACCATTTCATTTCCTTCCGAGGTTCCTTTATCTTATGGAACATATTGGTCTATCTTTTATATAGACTCAGTAGCAACTTTATTGTGTCTTTTCCAGGACAACAAATTCATTTGGTGCAAGCTTATCATTTTTTTTTCATTTTAGGGTCAATGTGTATGGCTTTTAATTCTGCTAGCTTTTATATCATTTGATCATATTCATATGGACGTCTATATTTCTAGTCCGAGGGTCTTGCCAAGACAATGATGGTTAATACCATTCTTATTTCATTCATTCTCTTTATCTCTATACCAGCTTATAACTTTCTCCTTTTAATGTTGGATGATCAGATTACTTATCTCTTGTAATCTATGTTCTTGGCCACTAATTTAATCACCCGTGTTTGGCTCAAGACATATAAAAAAAACGTGGGAGAAAGTTGCATTTTCATCCAACATATATTCTCATCCTCAATTATCTTCTGAGGTTTCGTTTTAAATGGCACATATGTTTGTGGTGGTATATTCAAATTATCATGATAAGGTGTCTGGATTATGACCCTTAATCTGAGATGAGAATATCTATGCACACTTATATGGCCTGATGCATTTTAATCTTTAAACATGTAAATTCATGTGTCCTTAAGCACTAGATAGTGGCCATTATGTTTTCAAAGAATTCGGCCAAGTGCATTCAGTAATGGCCTGAATTCGGCCAACCCACATTATGAGACTTTATCACACGTGATTTTAGTATGTTCATGGATTTCGGTTTGTCCTCACTTCCCCTCATGGAAATACTATCATCATCACGTGGCCTTTATAGGACAATATAGCCTAATAAGTTTCCCTTGTGCACATGTTACACAACGTGAGATTTTATGGGATAACTCTTTGTGCCTTTTACGATATTTTTCTTTGCATCAAGTTTGGACTTGGATGGCTAATCCAGTCAATGCCATTAAGTGTATAAATTTCGTGGGTTTTAGAAGCCACTATGGCTTTTGAATTTATCATACTGATCCTTGGCATAGTCTAGATCAGTAGAGCATATCGGTATAGTCTTGACCACTTTCTTATAAGGCATTTAGACAATTTTCTTATAATCTGAAAAAAACTTATGTTTCCTTTGCCCATTGGTCCAATGTGGAAACCATTCATTTTCAAGTCTTTATAACTTCTTTATATAACTCAATGGGTCTTTCATTTGGGTGAATAAATTTGTGCCCCTTAGGCAATGCCTTTATCATTTCGTGATCTTTGTAAATTGACTATCCTTATGTTGTCATTTTTCCATCAAGCAAATGATTCTAAGATGTCTCAACTGGATCCTTTCAAACAATCTGATGTTTCATATTTTAATAGATCATCATTCTCATGATTGAAATCTTTTTCATCATCTTTATAGACCATAGGGGTTACTAGATTTTCTTTCAAATCTTTAATATAAAGCTTTCATGCGACCTCGTCCTCGCTTATGCTTTTAAATGTGCCATGATCTCGTCCCTGAACCTTACCACATTTATTACCTGGTTGGTTTTGTTTATGGACGAGATTACCATGTGAAAACTTGATTTGGTCGACTGTTGTTTCCTTGCCCTCGTCCGTTGCTGGAGCTACGACCACAGTTATTGTGGTTTCCAGTCCTACGGTCGTACGGGTGTTTTATCACGACTATTACGCCCCTTGTATCCACCACGACCCTTGCCGTGTGGTCTCCTATCATTATGGGCGTAACTACTTTCTTTGAGAACATCATGTTCAAGCTTATATGATTCCGGTACTGCTGCTGATCCTGCAGGTCTTTAGTGAGATGGGTGTGCATAATCGATGTGGCTCTTTCTCTTTCACATTCAGTTGCATGGTTGCCATCAATAATACATATCTTGAGTCCTTTAGATCTCAGAGCAACTGAAGTATTTATTGCCCGTTCCAAATAATTATCTCCTGAGGGAGTTAAGTCATTATAATCCGAGGGTTCGAATTTTGACATCTGTGATCATATTATCAAATAGATGTTAAGGATTCAATCAATGAATCCACCAATGCATATAAATGCTTTCTCGACCAAACAATTCATTACTCGACCATGGTGCGATCAACAATCAAGCAATCTCATGGATAAGGCTACACGGCCATAATTTGTTCAAGACAAGGTCATATGACCATAGGGACCATACGGTCTTTGAGATGTATGGGCGTGTGCTCACACAATCATAGGGCCATTCGGCCTTTTAGTCATGAGGACTAGGTCATATGACCATGAAGACCATACGGTCTAGGTGTGGTCGAGATACATGGGCCATACGGCCTTTTAGTCATGAGGACTAGTTCATACGACCACACATTTGGTTTCTCAAACCAAAACTAGGGTTTCAAATCCCTTAGGTATGAACTCTCAATATTCAACTTAGATTCACAATCAATGATTAAGTTCAAGACATTATTAAACCTACATGCTGGTCGGTTTTATTAAACAAGATGAATGCGGTAAAATTCATTCGACCATATGATGCAAATCAATTCTATCAATTCTAATTCTCAAGATGCCAAACAATTAATCAAAATCAATCACTCAATTCTCCCCTGATTTTATTAATTGTGGTAATTAGGATTTCAAAAAAAACCCTTATCAATTCGGTTTTAAACAATTCATCTTTAAACCTCAAAAAAAACAATCGGATCATGAGGATGCTATATCGACCGATTTCAATGCTATATCGACCGATTTCAATGTTCCAAAAAAAACTTATACAATCGGTTTCATTACTATCAATTCTTTCCAACTTCTTTTTTTAAAAAAAAAATTCGGATTCAATGATTAGGGTTTTAGGGTTTTAATTCCTGGTTTTAACAATCCTAATACCCGGTTCTATGTTTTAGAACAATCAAGCAATCAATCAAGTAATATGGTTCCAACTATCAACCTAAGATGATCCAATCAACCTAGCAAATCTAATCTCAAGTTCTAGGGTTTCTTTTATTAGATTTCTAGTTCTTTGGATTTAAAGAGATAGAAAATAACCTTAGGTTTGTAGAGGAAAGGAACCGGACCACCAAGAGATCAAGGATCGTCTACTAGGGTTTCTCGACCAAGGCGGCTTATATGACTTTCACCTACAAAAGGAAAGTTAGCTAGGGTTTTTCTTAACCAAAAGGAAGGTAAAAATTGAGTAAAAAGGAAGGAGAGAATCGGCTTGTTTGGTTGCTCGGATAAATGGAAAATTGCTAGGGTTTTCCGGATGGGAAAAGGAAATTCAGCCGAGGGCGCGTCTGATGTCGGATTGACACGCTGTTTGAATTGACAGATTCTTCTCCTCAAGAGCTTCAGTTTGATATATTGATCGTCTTCTGGTTCCTCGTGGTTTGAGAGATACGTCGTTTTGAAGTTGAGCCGGTATTAGGGTTTCTCGGGTAGGAGAAAAGGAAATTCATATGCCGGCTTGTTTCTGAGTTTGAGAACGCGTCTGGTATCGGATTGAGAAGCGGTTAAAACTGGCAGCTTCGTCTCGTCGAGATCTTGAATTTGATATGTGGCTCGACGTCTGGTTCCTTATGGTTAGGGAGATACGGCGGTTTGAAGTGGCAGCCGGAATTAAGGTTTTAGAGTAAGGTAGCGGCGCGTTTTGTAATTGAGATTTAGAACGCTTCAGAGCTCGGATCGTCGAGCCGTCTGTGGAAACAGATTCCTCTCGTTTTGGGCTTCAATTTGATATGTGGATCGTCGCCTGGCTCCACGGGATTTGGAAGATACAACGGTTTGAAGTTGAGCCGGAATTAGGGTTTATGTGGATCTGGCGGCGCGAACTAAAACAGGTCGTGAGGGCGCGTCTGAGATCGGATTGACAATCCGTCTGAACAGACAGATTCTTCTCGTCGAGAGCTTCGATTTGATATATTACACGTTTTCTGGGTCCACACGGTTTGAGAGAACGAATAGTTTGAAGTTGCGCCTGAATTAGGGTTTTTGAGTGACGAATTTTTTAGGGTTTAGCAGTCGATGTCTCTTTAGGGTTAGGGTAGAGACTATCGTGCTAATAACATGTTGTAAAAGGATTAATATTTCTTATTCATATGCCAACATATTTATACAAAGGAATGAGGAATATTCATAAGCATATTCCTCATAAGATAATGACAACAACAAGAATAAGATAACTACATGTCAATCTCAAGTTTATCTTAACAACATTAACGTTCTAAGAACATCACGTTTTTTTCATTTTTTATTAAACTAAAACCAAAGCAAACATTTTGTTTTCTAGATGACTTATTTCCTCTCATTCTTTACATTTTAAGATGAGTTCATGGTGGAAAACACACGGTTCATCGAATTTACCTATGAACCTCATACCTTTCTTGTCAATTTGACCAGATAAGTTCACAGTTTTTTAAACTTAAATTCTATGAGTGTGTGTGTTTTCATCCTTGATTTGATTCTCGGATTTTAAATATACACAAACATTAACCTTGATTCTATACATTTCAGGTTTTGGTCACAAGCTGTATTAATTTCAGATAACAAGTGATAAGAGGTAATGGTGGTAAAAGCCCATTCTCATTTGTCTCATGGTCTAGTAATGAATTTTCCGCTCCCTCAAATACTAAATAATGGGCAAGACCTTAACCAACATTACAAATAGGCTCTATCTCCTCTCATGGGCCGTTTATTGGGCTTAGGTTGTAACTTTGTTCAGGTTCTCTATTTGATTTGGGTTTCTAAGGTTGGTTTGTAGTAAACTACTTTTTAATATATGCAAGCAAGCAAAGTTTCAAAAGAGAGAAAAAAGCCCATTCTCAAATCTTTATTTGTTTTGTATGTTTTAACAGAAACAAGATCTTGAGTGATTAATCTATCTCCGTAATTTGCAGAACTGGTAAGAGTCGGTGACGTAAAAAATAACATAAGGTGGTTCAAAGAGGAGATGAACAAGATAGATAAAAGGTTGAACAACACATGTGCAGTTACAAGACAATCTTCATCAAAGCTTATTCTAGATTCCTTTGTGATTTTTTGCTCTAAACCATGTGTTTTGATCACGTTTCGTTTTTGTTGTATGTTTTATATGTGATTATAAATTTTAAATAAAACTAATTATCATTCATTCATTCATTGATATAAGTGTAATAAACATGAGATTAATATTTCAAAGTAATTGCAAATGATACAATAAATACAATATTTTCAGAAAATGATTAGTTTTAAATCACTTATTAATATATAATCTAACTATTTGAAAGCAGTAATACTAATATCGTTTAACAGAAATGATGTCAGAATTAACATCATTTTGAGCTCTGGTAATGTTGTCTTTGGTCTCATCAGCTTTGACGACAATGTGTTACTATTATTAATTTTAGTATTTATTTGCCAAAACCAAATCAGATATTACTAAATCAAATATGCAGTCTTTCTTTCTGCCAACGAACCAGTCTTTTGTTCCATCAAAGTGAGTCTTTCTTTCTGCCTCTTGATCAATGTTCCACATCAACTTCACCATTTCTATCTTACAAACATCCAAGTAGATTCATCTTTGACATATCAAGTAATCGTAAAACTATATGGCAAAGATTCCAAATGTCAAAATGTTTTCCACAAAATAAAAAATTTAACCCGGCTTCGTGGTCTAGTGGTAAGGGAACCTCGGCTGAGGTGCCCGCCATCACGAATTCGATCCTCGACCACAATGGATATAACATGGTTTCCGTTTGGCCTCCAGGACCTTCCTCGCCTGTTCCGGTTGGACACGGTGGGATAGTCGGACTAAATGAAAGAGGTCTGGATACCTAGATTATCATAAAAAAAAAGAAATTAGATTTTTAAGACCTTTGCTTGCACACGACGCGCCAGGGTAACGCTCTTGTTGTTGTTGATGATGTCCTCCAGACTTTGGGTTCTGAATCGTAATACAGGGACTAGCTTTGTGTCACGCACAATTTTCGGTTACGAACCGTTTTTGGCTCTAAATCCTTTTAGTAGACCGTTTTGCCATTACCACAAATGCCCGGTCTGGTTTATTTTGGTTTTCTTTAACTCGTGAAGGACATATAATCAATTAAACATAGAAACCAGTTGATACTTGATACCACTGGTCCCCCTCATGGTCACTATTTCATGCGTTACCCAAATAAACTAGAGATTTTTTTGCTTAAAATTGCATGATCCTTTATGTGTTACCCTCATGCGTTACCCTCTATGGACAGCTATACCAAATGCCAAATGAGGAATGGGGTTTTCTTCAGCTTGCACAAGTTATGAGGATTGCGCCATAGGGATGTGTTTATTGAACATTAACATCGAAAAATTCACGCCTGCACTAATTAACTCAATCAAACAGATATACCCGAAGCACAATCTGACAATAGTTGGTGAAAGAAAAATAGAAGTGTATAAGACAAATGAAAATTATTTTTTTCTTGAAACCAATGACAATTACTTGGTCACTATTTTTTATTGAAACACCTTGGTAACTAAGCCATTTCTAAAAAAAAACAAAAACTTGGTAACTAATATTTCTACTTTAAAAAATTCAACCCAAAAGGAAAAAAAAAGTATAGCCGCAACATCACAATGAGAATATATATATATATATATGTATATATATATGTATATATATGATTTTGTTATTTGGTTAAGGATAATATTTGGACTTCAACATTTGTAAACCGTGGTTAATTAGATTGTTTGTTCCCTAATTTGACGTGGTTTATATCAAGATCATAAACTTATCAAATAAGATGTTTCATTAGACTAATGCTAGAATGTTGGATTCAAGTCTATGAAGGATAAACAATTTATTTGGTTGCATATCATTTATGTTGATGATTTTGTATCATAACGCGCACGATACTAAAGAAAAAGATAAATTACTGTACACAAAAGCTTTTTGAGACTATATATAAACTAATTAAAACAATAATTAAATATATATATAAATATTATAAAATATAAGCAAAAGATGAGCAAAATTACTAATTAAATGTTTAAAACAAATTAAACCAGTATATATATGCTTAAAAGGTTGAATATGCTCTTTTGGCCAATATCCAGTATCTATGTTAGTTGCATATGTACTCAACATTTCCTATAATTTTTTTAAATATTTTCACATATATCGATAGATAAAATAACTACTTTCTACTATGAAAGAATATCAGTAAAACAATGTCCATACCAAACTATTTGCAACATCAAAGACATGTACATGCTAACTCATTTGTAAATCATAAATGAGTTATATTTAGAGATAATTTTTATTTCTTTTATTTACTAGGGTTATACATCAGATTTTTAGAATGAGGTACATCAGATCAAGAAAGAAAATTCTAAAAGCATCTTTGTTGGAGCTGTCAATGGGAACATGAGTAAAGGTTCGATTAGGAAACATAAAGAGATTGAGATTGAAGAAGAGATAACTGGAACTGACTGCAACTTGTTCCAGTTTAGGGGAGAGGTTGAGATTGAAGAATCAGAATATACGTAGTACTTAACAATAATATGGTTCTTTTTTTACAAATGAAATAAATTATTACCTTGAATCTCGGAGAAACAATGATGGTGGTAAATCAAGAGCGAAAGAAGAATGTAGAGAGTAAGAAACTATAAAGAATGAAAGAAAAATTAGATTCCATTATTAGGACTATAAAGTTTTATGGTAACAAGTACGAAAGAAGAAACTAAAAGCTCTCAGACTCTAAAACCTTTAGACTTCTAAAGAAAAAAAAAGATTAGACTCTACCTTTTTTACCGTAACCACCAAGTAAGAAAGAAGAATCTAAAACCATAGCACATATGGATACCTTGGAAGCATGTGTATATTAATGCTGTAAACTGCTTTACATATTAGAAGCTTAGAGCATGAGCATTAGAAGTTTAAACTCTCAACATTAAAATAATAAATGAAAAAGAAAACAGAAAGAAAATGTAAAAAAAAAAAATTAGGAAGACTCAGAGACTTCCTTACAATTATAAGAGACCCAAAACACAAATGTAAGTTTTAAGTGGTCTTATTTATTTTATGTTTAAATTTTAATTACATGATATAAGTTATACATGGATGAAATACTCACTCAAGAAACTTTACATTAACTCTTACGATCGACGCTTAATCCCGTGTGTGATAGGGTGGATATGGGTCTAGCAAACATATAAGATACATTTTGAGAAATATCACTTTAAGCATCACTATTAATTTTTAAAATATCATATCTATATTATTTAAGACTAAAAGATATATGGGGATTGTTTGAAAATATGGATAGCAATATAATTAAGAATTATTTGAAAACATAAATAACAATATAAAAAAGAAATATAATGTCTTTTTAATAATTTCATTAATTTATTACTTTAACTATACATGAAATCATTAATTATATTACTATAAAAGTAATAGTGTAGATTTTTATTAATTAGTTATTCAACATTAACTTTGTGCAAATTATAAAAATAAAAAATTAAAAATATAAAATAACCGGGTTTTTGCATATGGTTAATAGTTCAATTTAGTTTGTTTTACTAAATTTTTTTATCTTAGTTCCAATCGGTGAAAAATTATGTAACCAAACACATAATTCAAAAATATAGTTTATGTGAACAAGATAATCACTTAAATAAAAATAACTAAAACGTATTATATTTATTGTCACTTAATGTTTCACTCTATATAACTATTTTACCAAACAGTTTTTTTTATTTCCCGTATTTTAGCCCAACATATAGAAAGAGTTTTTTTTTTAATATATTTACAGAATCAATTAGGTATGAACATTCGGATACTCATTCAGGTACAAGTTTTTTCTTTCGAAATCAATTTTTTGGGTTTTGAAATTAGGCCTTGTTTGGATATTATGAATTTAAGTGTGGAGTTCGAGTTGTGTTTTTCCGGATCTGAGTGATTTAAATTTGATGTGTGTGAACATAAAAATATCTAAATAACTAATGTATCTGAAACAAGTTTAATTATTTGTATAAAAAATAATCTTATTATCCGATTCAATTTGGGTCTTCTGAATACAAATAGTTATACGGTGACACATCTAAAATATATAACACTAATTATGAAAAATGAATATCAATTTATAAAATGTAAAATTAATATTTGTGCATCCGCGCGGATCAAGCTCTAGTTATATCTTAAATGATTGTTAAAAATAATATTAAGTTTTCATATGATATTACTACAATTTGAAAACTTTGCAGTGATATTGAGATCTGGAGCAAATTTATCCTGAAATATATATTGGATGGATGGTATGTCACCATTTGTTCAGTAACTATAAATATAAAATAGATAAAAGCTTACAAACCACCAAGGCACCAACTACCAAGCTATTCTTTTTTTTTGGGTATGAAACATTTGAAAAAGGAAGATGAATTAAACTTTTTATAAAGATTTTATAGTGCCAATCAGAAAAAGCTATTTCATTGCTTCCTATTATTTTCATATATATTAAATTAATATTAAATCATGCATAAAATTTGACACTACGAAAAATTATGGTTTTAAACTAATAGTACTAATTTTTAGAATTTTGTTGTTCTAATAGTCAAATTTAAGACGTTTAGCCAAGATTTGAGGTTAGATTCTTAAAACATACAACTTCTAAATTATTTATATATGCAAAGTTTATAAAAAAAATACGCATTGTAACAATTAAATTCGTTCATCATGATTTCAAACTTGTGAAAAATTTTATATGTAAATATAGCACACATAGATCCATATGTTATTAAGAAAGTTGTATAATACTAGAATTCTTGATTGATGGAAAAATCATTAAATATTGTAAATAGTTGACTTGCATATTAATTGGTTACTGTTTGTTCTGTGATGGTGTTGTTAAAGAATGAAATCTTAGGTTTAATGAATGTCAAGCCCACCAATAATCTATTTAGAAAGTCAACAAAATTTTTTAAGTGAATGGTTATGATCGATGCTCTACAAAACTAGCATTGGATCTCATAAAATGGGTTGTTACATATATTTTCAGATCAAAACATAAAGATTGGAAAATAAATAAAAAGATAAATGAAGAAAAACAACTAACATTGGGGACGTAAAACCAAGACTAATGTAATACTACTTCCGTTTCAAATTACTTGTCGTTGTAGATTAAAATTTTCGTTTTAAAATAAGTGTCATTTTCGAATTTCAATGCAAAATTTAATGATTTTATATATCATTTTATTTTTATATTGGTTGAAATGTGGTTAGGTGTATAGATAATGGTGTTTTTATTTTGAGAATATGTAAAATTAATGTTTTCTTAATCTGTGTGCAAAAATCTACAACGACAACTAAAATGAAACGGAGAGAGTAAATTAGAAATATGGTTTAATTTTTTTCTCTAGAAAAGAGTTTAGAAAAGTACCCATAATGTGGTCCCAGAGTGACATAATGTGGAGAGAGGAACCAGTTGATACTTGATACCACTGGTCCCCCCTCATGGTCACTATTTCATGCGTTACCCAAATAATCTAGAGATTTTTTTGCTTAAAATTGCATGATCCTTTATGCGCTACCCTCATGCGTTACCCTCATGCGTTACCCTCTATGGACAGCTATACCAAATGCAGGAATGGGTTTGCTTCAGCTTGCACGAGTTATGAGGATTGCGCCATAGGGATGTGTTTATTGAACATTAACATCGAAAAATTCACGCCTGCACTAATTAACTCAATCAAACAGATATACCCGAATCACAATCTGACAATAGTTGGTGAAAGAAAAATAGAAGTGTATAAGACAAATGAAAATTATTTTTTCTCGAAACCAATGACAATTACTTGGTCACTATTTTTTATTGAAACACCTTGGTAACTAAGCCATTTCTCAAAAGAAAAACAAAAACTTGGTAACTAATATTTCTACTTTAAAATATTCAACCCAAAAGGAAAAAAAAAGTATAGCCGCAACATCACAATGAGAATATATATATATATATATATTTATATTTGTGTACATGTGTATATATATGTATATATATGATCTTGTTATTTGGTTAAGGATAATATTTGGACTTCAACATTTGTAAACCGTGGTTAATTAGATTGTTTATTCCCTAATTTGACGTGGTTTATATCAAGATCATAAACTAAACGAATAAGATGTTTCATTAGACTAATGCTAGAATGTTGGATTCAAGTCTATGAAGGATAAACAATTTATTTGGTTGCATATCATTTATGTTGATGATTTTGTATCATAACGCGCACGATACTAAAGAAAAAAGATAATTTACTGTACACAAAAGCTTTTTGAGACTATATATAAACTAATTAAAACAATAATTAAATATATATATATATATAAATTATTAGAAAATATAAGCAAAAGATGAGCAAAATTACTAATTAAATGTTTAAAACAAATTAAACCAGTATATATATGCTTAAAAGGTTGAATATGCTCTTTTGGCCAATATCCAGTATCTATGTTAGTTGCATATGTACTCAACATTTCCTATAACTTTTTTAATTATTTTCACATATATCGATAGATAAAATAACTACTTTCTACTATGAAAGAATATCAGTAAAACAATGTCCATACCAAACTATTTGCAACATCAAAGACATGTACATGCTAACTCATTTGTAAATCATAAATGAGTTATATTTAGAGATTATTTTTATTTCTTTTACGAATATTTACTAGGGTTATACATCAGATTTTTAGAATGAGGTACATCAGATCAAGAAAGAAAAATCTAAAAGCATCTTTGTTAGAGCTGTCAATGGGAACATGGGTAAAGGTTCGATTAGGAAACATAAAGAGATTGAGAATGAAGAAGAGATAAATGGAATTGACAGCAACTTGTTCCAGTTTAGGGGAGAGGTTGAGATTGAAGAATCAGAATATAAGTAGTACTTAACAATAATATGGTTCTTTTTTTACAAATGAAATAAATTATTACCTTGAATCTCGGAGAAACAATGATGGTGGGAAATCAAGAGAGAAAGAAGAATGTAGAGAGTAAGAAACTATAAAGAATGAAAGAAAAATTAGATTCCATTATTAGGACTATAAAGTTTTATGGTGACAAGTACGAAAGAAGAAACTAAAAGCTCTCAGACTCTGAAACCTTTAGACTTCTAAAGAAAAAAAAAGATTAGACTCTACCTTTTTTACCGTAACCACCAAGTAAGAAAGAAGAATCTAAAACCATAGCACATATGGATACCTTGGAAGCATGTGTATATTAATGCTTTAAACTGCTTTACATATTAGAAGCTTAGAGCATGAGCATTAGAAGTTTAAACTCTCAACATTAAAATAATAAATGAAAAAGAAAACAGAAAGAAAATGTAAAAAAAAAAATTAGGAAGACTCAGAGACTTCCTTACAATTATAAGAGACCCAAAACACAAATATAAGTTTTAAGTGGTCTTATTTATTTTATGTTTAAATTTTAATTACATGATATAAGTTATACATGGATGAAATACTCACTCAAGAAACTTTACATTAACTCTTACGATCGACGCTTAATCCCGTGTGTGATAGGGTGGATGGGTATAGCAAACATATAAGATACATTTTGAGAAATATCACTTTAAGCATTACTATTAATTTTTAAAATATCATATCTATATTATTTAAGACTAAAATATATTTGGGGATTGTTTAAAAATATGGATAGCAATATAATTAAGAATTATTTGAAAACATAAATAACAATATAAAAAAGAAATATAATGTCTTTTTAATAATTTCATTAATTTATTACTTTAACTATACATCAAATCATTAATTATATCACTATAAAAGTAATAGTGTAGATTTTTATTAATTAGTTATTCAACATTAACTTTGTGCAAATTATGAAAATAAAATATATAAAATATAAAATAACCGGGTTTTTGCATATGGTTAATAGTTCAGTTTAATTTAAAATAACCGGGGATTGTTCTAATAGTCAAATTTAAGACGTTTAGCCAAGATTTGAGGTTAGATTCTTAAAACATACAACTTCTAAATTATTCATATATGCAAAGTTTATAAAAAAATACGCATTGTAACAATTAAATTCGTTCATCATGATTTCAAACTTGTGAAAATTTTTATATGTAAATATAGCACACATAGATCCATATGTTATTAAGAAAGTTGTATAATACTAGAATTCTTGATTGATGGAAAAATCATTAAATATTGTAAATAGTTGACTTGCATATCAATTGGTTACTGTTTTTTCTGTGATGGTGTTGTTAAAAGATGAAATCTTAGGTTTAATGAATGTCAAGCCCACTAATAATCTATTTAGAAAGTCAACAAAAATTCATAAGTGAATGGTTATGATCAATGCTCTACAAAATTAGCATTGGATCTCATAAAACGGGTTGTTACATATATTTTCAGATCAAAACAAAAAGATTGGAAAATAAATAAAAAAATAAATGAAGAAAAACAACTAACATTGGGGACGTAAAACCAAGACTAATGTAATAAGTTAGAAAATTGGTTTAATTTTTTTTCTCTAGAAAAGAGTTTAGAAAAGTATCCATAATGTGGTCCCAGAGTGACATAATGTGGAGAGAGGAACCTTTCTGGGGCTTGGTTCATCTGCTGGACAGTTTAAGATGTTTTTGATAATAAAAATAGGTAAAACGATGTCGTTTCACTCGCCATCTCAAAACGACATCGTTTTACTTAACAATTTTAGCAAACGTCGTTCAATCATTCTGTCAAGTTTACTAACAGCGTGTTTAATTGGCGAGTCAACGATAAACTACTGATTAAAGTTTAAAAGTCAAATATAGTTTAATATTTTTTTGGCCAGTTAATATGTTCGTGTTTGTTTTGGCAATTCATGTAAAGTTGGAGCTTTTTTTAGCCGAATTCCCGAACAACAATATAGGAACAACCTTAATAAAATCCCCTTGGTTTTTATTATATTACAATAGTGCCACTACCAATTAGTTACCAGTCTAGTAACTACCGATTTAATATCCTTGTTTACTAAAGTTTCTATAAATAGGTAGTTTAGGTTGTCATTCTTACAGAATTGGTAACTCTGTACATTAGGTGAACTTTGGACCTCGGGGTTGAATACCCCAAAAAAGTTTACCATATGTTTATCATAAATGCTGGCCTTTGGATTTGCGGCTCACTAAATTGATCTAATGGCTGACATTAAACTAAGAGCATCATTATCCTACAAACTCATTAGGGGTTTCTTATTTGTTTTTTAATGATGTTTAATGAATAAAGTTGATTAAGAGATTTTGTTAAGAAACTGTTGTTTTTGATGTCTCCATTGCAAGTTTCTTATTTTAGGGTTCTTAGAAATAAAATAATAATAAAATTATTTTAATTAAAATTGAAATTTTATTTATAAATAAAACATAGTGAAAGATAACATTTTAAACATAGAATTTTAAATAAAAACATGAAAACAAAGATTATTAAAATAAACGAGAATTATCGAAAGATGCATCGGAGATCAGTTGTTGTCTTCATCACGGCCAAATCTACGCCAAATATGTTCAACCAAATCAGCCTTTAGTTGTTGATGCATTTGTCTATCACGAATTCTTGTTCGAACACCCATCATGTTTGCGATATTTGAAGGGATATCTGTCGAATACGTGAGATCGACATGTGAACTTTTGTGGTCTTCTCCTTGGTGGAACTCTGAAACATCAAATTGAGTGTATCCATCACGTTCGTCTTGCACTATCATATTATGTAGTATGATACATGCTCTCATAATCTTCCCAATTTTGACTTTATCCCAAAACAGCGCTGGATTTTTAACAATAGCAAATCGAGCTTGCAAGACCCCAAAAGCACGCTCGACATCTTTTCGGACAGCTTCTTGACGTTGAGCAAATAAAACCGCTTGCGGACCTTGTGGTATAGGAATAGATTGGATAAAAGTTGCCCACTTCGGATAAATACCATCGGTGAGATAGTAAGCCATATGATACTCTCTTCCATTTACAAAGAATGTGACATTTGGTGCTTGACCCTTTATGATGTCATCAAAAACAGGTGAACGGTCAAGAACATTGATATCATTTAATGTACCTGGAGGTCCAAAGAATGCATGCCATATCCAGAGATCGTATGAAGCAACCGCTTCTAAAACGATTGTTGGTTTACCCGAACCCCGAGAATATTGCCCTTTCCAAGCAGTGGGACAATTCTTCCACTCCCAATGCATACAATCGATGCTTCCTATCATCCCGGGAAACCCACGATGCTCTGCAACATCAAGTAGACGTTGTAGATCAGCCGGTGTTGGTCTTCTTAAGTACTCATCGCCGAACAAATATATTATTCCTTCCACAAAATTCTCCACACATAACCGTGCTGTTGTTTCACCGAGCCGGAGGTATTCGTCGACCATATCAGCTGAAGAACCATACGCCAAGACACGAATGGCTGCGGTACACTTTTGAAGGGGAGTGAGACTAATCCTTCCGAGACCATCTTTCTTTTCCCGAAAATATGGAACTTCGTTGGAGAGTCGATCAACGATGTGCATGAACAATGGCTTGTTCATTCTAAAACGTCGTCTGAAGAAATTATGTGGATACGTCGGAGTTTCACTGAAATAATCGTTCCATAAACGAATATGCCCTTCTTCACGATTTCGTTCGATATAAGCTCTTTTTTTTCTTTTTTTTCTTCGTTCTTCTTGATCACCATGAATACTAAAATTTTCAAATGCTTGATCAAAATGTTGATCAAAGAGTTCATCAAACGCATCATCAAAAGATTCATCTAAGGTGTTTTGAGAAGAAGAAGCCATATATGGTGATTAAAGAGTTTTAAAACCTTGTGATCAAGGAGAGAAAACAGAGAGAAAATGGATAAACTTGTTGTCAAAGAAAGAAAATAGAGACAATGTTGAGTTTGCTCTTGTTACAACTCGAGAGTGAACATATATATACAATATACACATGATAGAAGTTTTTGTTTGGTACATGACAAGTCCGTGACACTACAAAACAATATACACAAGATAGAAGTTTGTGACATTACAAGTCCGTGACTCTACAAACTCTGTGACACTACACGACCTCACACTACACCCCAAACTTTGTGACACTACACGACTTTACACTAGACACCAAAGTCTGTGACACTACACCCCTCTCGTCCGTGATCCTTCTCAAAAGACAGAGAGTATTCATGTATAAAGAAGAAGAGAAAGAGATTAATAACAAGAGCAAAAGACAGAGATTATTAACATTAAACTTAAACAGACCAACAACAGATAACATTAACCTTAAACAGACCAACAAACATGAAACTAATTAGAACAAGAGACAGAGATAACATGAAACTTAAACAGACCGAGTTACATAAGTTACATCAACTCATTTATGAGTTTGATCTTGAGAGCTTCTTCATAATCAGCTAGTGGTGGTTGTCTTGCAACAAGACTATCAAGTAGCTTCATCTTTTGGAGCTTTTCCTTCATCACCGAATCCTCTTTCTTGATTGTCCACATAGTTTGAAAGTCAGAGAGCTCTTTCCCAGCAGCCAATGGCTTCTTCCCACTCGCTTTTGCTGCCTTCACACCTGGAGGACGACAAGTTCCCTCATCATCTTCAGCAGCATTGTTTTCATTAACTTGAGAGCTTGAAGAATGAGAACCGTCATCGAACTTCCTTCTTTTGGTGCTGCTTCCAGTTCTTTGTATAGATATTTCACACCACTTCTGGTCAGCACGAAGCTCCTTCCATGCATGCTCAAGAGTGAATTTCTTTTGATGATTATTAAAGAAGATTTCATGGGTTAATTTTAGGACATCAGTCTCATTCATGCCACTGGTTTTTTCTCTGCTGGCTGCTTCATACGCCCCACAAAACTTGCAAACCATATCATTCAGCTTGTGCCAACGCTGCTTGCACTGAGTGTTTTCTCTTCTTTCACAACCAGCAAGCTTAGGAGACGCGTTGAAGTAATCTGCAATTCTCTTCCAGAAAGCTACTGACTTTTGCTCATTCCCAACAACCGGATCTTTGCTCGTGTTCAACCACGAGCTGATCAACACTATATCATCCGTTGGCGTCCAAGTTCTCCGTTCCTTACGCTCTGCTGGAAGCTGGTCAGCAACGATTGGATCTTCTTGACTGCCTAGTAAAGGAGGATTGGGAAGTTCTGCATTCCTTACACTTCCTTGACTACCAAACACAACATTTTGTTGACTTCTGAGTAGTTCAACAAATTGGGAAGAGTTTTGAAATGGATTGAAATCCATTTCAAAGGTTAAAGATAGAGGAGAAGGAGGAGAAATAGGAGACAGAGGAGAAGGAGGAGACAGAGGAGAAGGAGGAGAAAGAGGAGACAAAGGACAAAGTGGAGACACTACAGAAAGAGGCGACAAAGGAGAAGGAGGAGACACAGGAGGAGTAGGAGAAAGCACCAGCAAGTGCATTCAGAGTTTGGATATTGAAGAGAAGGACAGTGGTTATAAATATTTCAACAAAAGCTAAGTTGCATTCAACACACTCAACCAAACAATTCAAGTTAAGACTTGACATATATCTAACAACAAACAATGCTTTCTCTTCTAACCATCGGTTCTATTTATTACCATACAACCATAATCTTACACTTAACTACATCTATAATTACTGTCCTTTAATTCATTACAGAGCCTAACCACATCAGTACTAATTCAATGCACTTCCATATCATGTCCGAGTAGATGGAAGAGTATGACTAACCTTTATTGATGAACCTTCATGATCTCTCCTTCCACAGAAAATATGAAACGCTACATTGCTCCATTCAGCTCATCCAACAAAAACAGAAACCAAAAGTAATTAATCAACAGATTAAATCAAACAGAATCAAAGGACAGACACTTTATCAACACTACACTAGAATCAAAGATAGAAACATTATCCAAATACATTAACTTGCAAGAAGCAAATCACAACTGATCAAAGCACAATCTGAGACATGCATCATTGAAGAACAAGAAACAAAAGCTTTACCTGACCAAATCACGGAGAGCCATCGACCGAGAGCTCCGTCGCCGTCGGCGAGAACCACCATGAGAAACAATCGAACCTACAAACACAAAAACTTGGAATCAAAACAATAATAAGTCTAATAAGACATGCATGCTTGAAGAACACAACAGACAGAGAGGGAGAAACTCACCGAGAGAGAGAGAGAGAGAGAGAGAGAGAGAGAGAGAGAGAGAGAGAGAGAAAGAGAGAGAGAGAGATCCACGGAGAGGGAGAAAATCCTTGATTCCCTACCTCCACGACAGCCACACAGAGAGAGAGAGAGAGAGAGAGAGAGAGAGAGAGAGAGAGACTAATCCAGAATGCTTCATCTTCGATTCCTCAAGGAAACACGAACAGAGCCACGATCATCGTTCCGTCGACGACCCACGGAGAGTGACGACTTTGTTTCGTCGGCCGTTCGTGGAGAAACAGAACGGAGCTCTCATGGAGAGAGAGAGAGCATGGTTTTGGGGAAGAAGACGGAGAGATTTCGAGAGAGAGAGAGAACACAACGAAATCAAAAAAATGACCTTCTCTCTCTTCTCTTTGAGGCAACACGTGTCCCCTAAAACCGTATACTCTTTTCACAAATCAAGAAACGCATCTTGGGTTAATTAATGTTTTTGATTTATTTTTAATGCTCAATTAACATAAGAAACTGTCTAAAGCCTACCGATAATGATGCTCTAAGTATTTGTTTCAAAAAAGTACTCCTCTTCTTTTTGTCTAATCTCGTAAAACTATTCACTCTATCTTTCAGTCTCTCTCTCTGTCTTTTTCCCGAACTGAGAAACTTTAATATTTTCCCAAAACAAATTTAATCAATCCACCATTTACATTCTCTCTATTCACAATTAGTGTGTGGATGAAGACATTAAAACGAGGTTTTCCCAAAAAGCCTTTAGTCACTAAACAGAAAGTTCTATTTATAGTTAGCCTTTTTCCTAAAATAAGAAAAGCGTTGTTAAGTTTTTGAGTTTTTAGGGTAAGTGATGGACCGCACATCTTCACAAATGAACCAAATAGTAACAAAAATATTTTTAATCATCATTATTATTAGAAGATACACTTAGATCAACACACAATAGTAACCAGCAACTATTGTTATATTTCATCTCTTCATCAGTGATTCATCTCTTCATCAGTGATTCATCTCTTCATCAGTTACTTTGCATTTACATTGAAGATACTATCCACACCGTGATCGAGGTAATTATTTTCTTCCTTCATTTTTTTATTCGGTCCATCCCAACCACCTTGAATCGCTGAGTTCCGTCGCGAGTTAAGAAAACGTATCCGCGGTTCCAAGCGGTGTCAGTCGCTTTAGTTCGTGACTCGGTCGAGTTATAACGTCTAGATATATAAATATACATCAAAGTTTCAACACAAACACGTTGTTTTTTTTTTTCTTCTAAACAAACCCTAAAAAGACATTTACTTACAAAACTTTGGAATCAATGAAAACACAAAAGCTTTCAAAGCTTTTGTTCCATTAGTTATTGATTTTGAGTTAGAGCCCAAAACAATGGTGGACGGTCCGGTCCTTAAGCTCTAGAACTAGTCAAGGCCGGTCCAAATAACTTTGTTCCTTTCAATGATGGAGAAGAACACAATCCAACTCTTTCGAAGAAGATGTTCATCAAGCCCTTGTATTGCCAACACGGTGTCTTGAGTCCCTTGGGTACGTCCAAGCTTCTCACACCTAACCTAACCTAACCCTGTCTGATTTCTTCATAATCAAAAGGTGTGGTGAATACTCTAAATGGTTCAGAGGTTTTCAACTCAAGCAAAGTATACATGTGCGAGGCACGTGCGGGTATTACTTCTCTCAGCCCAAGTGTTTGAGTTTGAGCAACTGGTTCCCGAATGCAAAGTATGTTTTATGTTATCAGCTGAGTGATGCGAACCAAATGGTCCGATCAAGATAACCGGAGACTTGGTTAAGAAGAAAGAAGGCGTTTCCTAATTCCTTAGCGGTGGTTTTAATGTTTCGGAGCTTCATCTCCATCTATCTAGTTATGCAATTATGTTTCTTAAATTTTAGGCTGTTGGATTAAGCTTGAAAGATAAGGAAATTTGAGAAACAAGATAAAGACCTAATCATACCGAAATATAAAAACATAAATCATAATATATTTAAGAGTTATCTAGATGTGTTAGGAGATTATAAGTTTTATATAAGATGTCAAGGTGTGACATAGCATATAAAAGCTTAGAAATTAAGTTTTGAGCTATTTTCTCAAGTTATTAATAAGAGAACAATGCTTATTAACCTTTGAAATCTATATAGGCTTGCCACTATTATTCCATCGTTTGTATTTTAAAGGAAGAGAATGAAGATGAAACTTGTGTTCTTGTTCTCTTTAAGTCTTTGGGACCGAGGCATTACCTCTTGTGAGTCATGACTACACGGTAAGTAGCTCGGAAGGGTGGATTGCTGCTAACGTTACACCGAGATTCTCGCTGTGGTTTCCGAATCTTGGTTACTTGGAGTTTCTGAAACAGAGGAGAAACCGGGTTTGGTTTAACTGAAGTCAAAAATCGGACAAGAGTACGAGAGGTTGTCATTACAATGATTTGATCAGGCTCATACATAAGAACATAAGAGCATGATTAATGGAAGTTCTTAGGGATGAGGTAGGTATTTAAGAACCGGTTCTTAACTTTTTCATTTAAAATTTTAAGAAACAGTTTCTTATTTTTCCATAAGAACTCCATTTCTAAGAGCCCCCATTAATCATGGTCTAAGGCCAACATTATCGCAGGTTATTAAAGAGTTTCTAAAGTCGTGGGTCCCACGTTTTTTTTTAAAATCGGTTGAATAGTTACGAAATAAGAATCGACTTTGGGAAGTTTCTGGTACTGTTTGCGGGCCCCACGATATGTCGCGGCCCGCGATTGGTACCGTTCTATAAAAAAAAAAAGTTAGAAACCCAAAGGGGGTTTTACCCAAAAAAAAACACTATAGAAGGTCAGTAACCCTTCTTTTTGACAAAGGTCATTAACCTTTTATTAGTAATAATTATTCATTTTAACCCTATTTTAACCATAAGAACTAATCAGTTGACAGTTGGTTTTTCAGGATGGGAATCCAAGACACCCCACCTGAGTTTGCAGATTCCTCAGTTCCGCCGACGTGGGGATTTCTCTTGCTCGGCCTCATCGCAGTCTTCCTCCTGGGGCTGCTCATCTTCCACTGCATGAAGCGTCGTCGCCAGACGACTGCCGTAGTTACCCCCGTTGGGGAAGTGGAGTTGGGTAACTAATGTAGCGTATGTCGTTAATTTAGTTGGTTTTCGTTTTCTAGTTTCTTTTTCTATGTTAGTTTTATTTTCCTTGTTCAATTAGGAGTCGGAATAATACATGGCCGACTAGAATCTCTTATGTTGTTATATATAGTGTCTTTTCGGCTTTGTGAAAAATACAACTCTGATTACTGATTTTATAAAACTTATAGATATGTGTTAAACAACTTTTGAATCTTTAGTTTTGAACATTCTTTGAAAACTCAATATATCTTAAGAATACTAAATTAACGAATATTTTTAGAATTCAACGTTATTATAATATATTTGGACAAACATAACATAACTGTAACAAATTAAAATACGCGGAAAAATATTTCAACATGTCCTTAAATTTAAATGACAGCTCATGGTCATCTAACGTCACAACTATTGTCTCGTTCATTACTTGACCATCAAGAAGCATGTAACTCTTTTGATTTCCCAGCCTCAACGACTCGAGCTTTTCCAAACCAAACCTGCTCACCATCGTTAGACCAAGTCTAAGAGGTAAGAGCAACCCTCTAATGTCTCTGTGTATATGGTTGAATCGAGTGGCTGAGTGTTAATACACTTCAATTATTTGTTAGTCTCTTTGATGTCTATAGGTTACAACTCAGACTACTTGATCAACAAGAAAACAGATTGAGGTTTAACCTAATCAAACACATCAGCAGATCTCTGAAATGCTTAACTATAGTTATTGGTATATAATAAAGAAATAGCTTAACTAACTCCATATCTTATTCCACGTAACTGTTTTGATTATACAAATTCAAAAAGGGCAACATAAACACTAATATGATCAAATAAAATATAAAAAATTGCTAAAAACAGTATAATCTAAATACAATATTTCAATCAAAAATATATTAACATTTAAATTTACACTTTATTGATAAAATTATTATTCATTAAAGATAAATTTTTAAAATGGTATCAAATTTATGGTAGAATTGCAATTTCCCCTAAAATATAATAGGACTTAACAAAAATACAAATCATCGCATAAATTACATATACACTTCGTACTAACTGAGTCTATTCAAGTGACCCATTCGATCAGTTATATAGTTGCTTACGGTATTTTTTTTTCATAAACTGAATTCATGCATTCTTTAACTAACTTACCAAATCTTCTTAAAATTATACAGTTATTCCTTTTTTTAAGTAACAAAAATCAAGCCCAAAACTGATATGTGATATGTTTAATAAAACTTACATATTAATTTTATTTATTTACATGTGTTAATCCTAATGTATGAGATATATAGAGCACAATTAAGCAATTATAGTTTTCAATAATACAATATAACAATTACAATGTGGCCAAGCTTATTATTAATATCATTTAAAATAATTTTGGGTTAAAATAATTTATTAACGATTGTTTATGCTTACAGTAATACATATATATATTAAAAGCTATCTCATTAATTGAAGCAAAATGATATGATTAAAAACTGGCCATATTAAAACACTAAATTATTACATACGAAACAATATACTTTAAATTAACACCATCTACAATTCATATGATAGCACAAACCAATTTATACATGTAGAGAAAATATATTATATCCAATAATATATAACACAAAATATAATCTACAAATTTGAAATTGTATAATATAAACTGAATAAGTATCATATAAAAGTGAAAACTATCCACGCACAGCGCGGGTTCTTCTCTAGTAATAGATTACAACTCAAACTACTTGATCAAACAAGAAAACAAATTTATTAGAGTGTATATAGTTGGTTTAGATGGTTAAGTGTGATTTATCTGATTCTCAAGAAGTCTATACTATGGATGACAAGCTGTTCATCTTTGGTTTTCTTTGGTTTTCTTCCAAGACCACCGGAGAATTTTTTCTTCTCCTGCTCATGGTATATATACAGTGATCTGGTATGCAAATTTCTACTCACAACAGATACAAATTATGGAATGATCTTTGTTGCTTCTGGAAGCTCATTCTTGTTGATGATCAAGTCCCATCAAAAAGGCTGAGCGTTCCAGTAGACAAATTATAGTGGCTCGTTCTGGTTGGTTTAGATGCATACTTGAGTTCTTCTATTGCTCATTACCAACACATCATGGTTATCGAAGAATGTAATTTATTTTCTAAATACTAGACTCACATTTTCAAGTTTCTAGAAATCTTAAATTAGATCACTTAATCTAAGTCAAAACAAGTTGTTCAGGGTAACCATAATGATAAAGCTAGTGAACTCAAATTCAATCAACACTTAAGCAAAGAACAAGATTCAATAAAGGTTTAAAATCAAGACTCATGGGATTAGGCAACTGATTAAGGATGATAGATTCTAACTAAAGATGCTAATTACAAACAACTAACATATTTCTTCAACCTAAGATAGCAAAGTTGAGTTAATTCACATCCATAACAATAACTCCTAAGCTATCATGTTCTTAACATCAACACCTATTGGTTAATTACCCTTAAGAAAGCATTAAAACCAAGTCTTAATAATCATAATACTTTTCTAACATCAATTTCCATTTGGCCAAGCAAGTAAAACACATTATGAGATTCATTCAAATATTTTATCAGATACCTTCTGGGCATGAAGTTTCTTATAATCTAGATTATGCTTTTTCCAACCTAATATAGAAATAAACACAGCTTATATGTAAGAAACAATGTTAATCTAATACAAAGCATCCTTAATCATCCATCAATCATCTTAATCTATCTATGAACCCATGACTCTACTCACTAATCTTCATGATAATCCTTAAACTTATGTTAAATTTAAAGTTAATCATGTTAATAAGCAAAATAAACACTAAATCAAATGAAATACTTGCTTCAAGATCAAAAGATTCAAACTTTTAGAAGTTTTTCAAAAGAACAATGAGAAAAATATGATTTATGGTTCAAAAAAATATTTATAGCCTCTCTAAGTAAAACAATTGGGCTCAACTAACAAGTATGAAAAGGCCACGAGAAGCTGTGAGCTCCAATGGCCATTTATTCTCTTTTTGCCATTCTGGTCCTACATATTTGTGAAGTATTTGTTTTGCCTGAAGACTTTACCATGAGTAGAAATGTCCTCTCGATTCAGCCCCAAACATTTGAATCTTAAACTTAGCCCAAGCAAATATTCTGAATTTTCAGAATTGGTCCCTATATTCTTGTCTTCTTTGGTTTTCATACCAAGAATTCTTGAGTTACAAACATATCCTTTCAAACTGACTCCAAACTTCCAATTGTGCATTTTATACCCTAATGCACACAAATGAACAAATATATGCAATGTAGACACCTAAAAAGTAATCGTGATTAAAATAAACTAAATGAGATACTAAATACCATTAAAAACACAAGACATCAATATCTCCAGACCACAAGAATCTAGAGATAGTGATTCAATTTTTCTGATGCAACGTTTGGCAACATAAATGTTGAGATTCAGAAGTTTACCCGTAATGGTTGATTTTTTTAAGTTGTAGACGTCACTTTTATGTGAAAATACAGTATTTTGAGGTTAGTTTTGCTTGATGACCAAATAAACACAGTAACTAAAAGTCTAAAACTAAGCATGCTTTCTTATTTTATTTGTTTTTATGCTTTTCCAAATAAAACCACAAATCCCTGAGATTATGTATGACTTCTTTCTCACTATTTCCTGTTATATTTAAAATGCTGAACTCTAAATTGTCTCTGATTTTTTGTGAAAATATTGAACTTCCTCTTTGGAAAGAAAATTTTCAAAAATATCATTTTTCTTGTATCACTTTTCACTTTTACTTTTTTTTTAAAAGGTAATTTTTTTTAAATTAATTAAAATCCTAAATTTTACATTCCTAAACTCTACCCAAGCCTACCCACACCCCTCAACTCTAAACCCTAAGTCTTAAATTAATCAACCCAAGAGTTATAAGTGTGTTTTTTCTTTTAAAAAATAAAGATAAAAATGATTAAGGTAAACTTGAAAAGTGATACAAGCAAAGTGGTAGTTTTAGTAATTTCCCTTCTTGGAACCCTTCGTCGGGATGTGCATGTTTTGGTGTAATTGTTTTTGGTTGGATTATTGATGATCTAATAAATGGTGGTGATTGTGACATGTTTACTTTTACTTCAAAGAACTCTAGATTAGTTTAAGAGGAACTAAAGATAGAATTAAAAAAAAATTGTCACCAAAATAGATTTTAAGGAAAAAAATAAAATATATCTTAATTAAACAGATTTAAATATACATTTATATCCATATTAAGTTAACTAATTTAGATTTAGAGTTTAAAATTATGGAGTAGTAAAATTTTAAATGTGAGGTTTAAAATTAAAAAAAAATTAAAAAAATAAAAATTTCAAAATAAAAATTTTATTTTGGTTTTTTTCTTTCTTGAGATCTATTTTTATGAAAAAAAATCAAAAAGTCTATTTGAGATATTACACTTATAAAGTTAGTCTATGTTTAAACTAAGAGCAAATATCTTAAATAGACATTTAACTTTTTTTCACCAAAATAAACTAAAATAATTTTTTTTTCTTTGAAAGTTTTAATACTTTAGAAAAAATTAAATCTTATCTCCAAAAATTCATCCCATAATTCTAAACTCTAAAACTACATTAGTTAATCTAAATGGTACTATAAATGTATATTTAAACCATCTAATAAAATATATTTTAGTCATTTTATCTAAAATATATGTTGGTGACAATTTTTTTTAAAAGTTTATATTAAGATATTCTTCTATAAACTAATTTAAAAGGGTGTCAAAACTTGGGCTGTCTGGGAAAATTAGGAGCAAATCTACCATTTGAACGGGTAACTTTGTAGCAAGTTGCTTAATATTTTGGGTTTTTACTTATTTGTGTCATGTGACTTCATTAAGCTTTTAATGGGTCCTTTCCCCGTGATGTCGGCTGAGTTTGAGTTCGTAAGTTTTAGTTATGAGATTCTCAAATACATATATATATATATATATATATATATATATATTAAATTGTGAAGTTTTAAATTTTACGAAAAATTCAATCTAATTTTTTTTTTCTGTAATGATAGTTTAAGTTAAATTTTCTATAAAATTAAAATTTTATATTTAAATATTATTTTGAGATATACAGTCACATATATGTATTTTAATAAAAATAGAATTTTCATGTTTACCACATTATTGGTAATACTTTTCATTTTTACTTCTCTTATTAAAAATATATTTTTATAAATATCATTTTTTAAAAGGTAATTTTTAAAAAAAAATTAATTAGAATTCTAAATTTTATATTCCTAAATTCTATCACACTCCGTAACTCTTAATCATAAGTTTTAGATTAGTTAACCCAAAAGTTATAAGTGTGTTTTTATAGTAACATATTTGTTTTTTTTTCCACTGATTGCTTTGGCATATTTTAAAATTTATTTATTTAAAGTCGTTATACAGAGAAATGTTTTGCATACTTATCTTTATTTATAACATTTCCGGAAAAATATAGTCATATATTAGAAAATACAATACGAAAAGTGAATTGATGATGTTTTTAAAAGATAATTTCATTTTGTATAGTCACTGATTGACTATAACATTTTGTTAGAGTCAACACAATGATTTCTCATTTAATACATCGTAATGTTTCAAGATATACAACTGAACTTCCCTAGTGATCATCATTCCATTTCGTTTATAACCTTGACTTAATAAATTTAGTCAAACTAAAACTTTATGTTTTCCGTTATAAACAAATAAAGATGTATGTTAATAATTAGTATTTTGATTTTCTTTATTTGACATGATAATATGTACATATATACAAATAATAGATTGTTTACAATTTTTAGACTGACCCATTTTGAGACACAAAACAAATAAAATATCAACCAGAATTAGGATGGCGCTTGTTGTGAATCTGGTATCTATTTTGTTTTCAATAGCTATATAGTTCATTCCAATCAAAATATAGTACCTCTCAGGTCTTCGCATACTTATCATTAACAGTAAGATAAGATTACCAAACCAATACACAAACTTTTAGAAAAACAAATCATAGTCATATATTAAAAAATATGATATAAAAAGTGAATTTGACGATGCTTCTAAAAATTAATTTCATTTTGAATAGCCGCTGATTGACTATAAAAAAATTGTTTGACTCAACATTATTTCCCTAATTAACACATCATTTTGTTTCAAGATACACATACTTATCATTAATAGTAATATAAGATTACAAAATCAATATACAGATTTTTCGAGAAACAAATCATAGTCATATTTCTAATATGATATAAAAAGTGAATTTGACGATGCTTCTAAAAAGTAATTTTATTTTGAATAACCGCTGATTGACTATAACATTTTGTTAGCTAGGCTTAACATTGATTTCCCATTTAACACATCATAACATTCCAAGATACACGTACTTATTATTAATAGTAAGGTAAGATTACAAAATCAATATACATGTTTTTTCTAGAAACAAATCATAGTCATATATTTAAAAATATGATATTAAAAGTGAATTTGACAATGGTTCTAAAAAGTAAATTCATTTTGAATAACCGCTGATTGACTATAACATTCTGTTAGGCTCAACATTGATTCCCCATTTAAGACATCGTAATGTTTCAAAATACACGACTGACCTTCCCTAGTGATCACCATTGATTCCATTTCGTTTATATTTAACATTACCTTGATAAACCCAGTCAAACTAAAACTTTATGTTTTCCATTATAAAAAAAATAAAGATGTGTGTTAATAATTACTATTTTCATTTTCTCTATTTGACATGATAATATGTGTATATAAATAATAGAATGTTTTCAATTTGAGACACAAAACAAATAAAATAACAACAAGAATTAGGATGATGCTTGTTGTGAATCTGTTATCTCTTCTGTTTTCAACAGCTATAGTTCATTGTAATCAAAGTACAGTGCCTCTCAGATCTTTCAAGGTTAATTTTAAAACACAATTTGACACACACGGTTCCTTCTATTATTTAGTTACCATGTAACATGTAACTTTTTTTGTCCTTGACAGATAAGTGAAAATGTAACATATGATTGCATAGATATTTATAAGCAACCAGGGCTCAATCACCCTTTGCTCAAATCCCACAAAATTCAGGTGCATTGCCTCATCTCCTACGTTATTACTTGTATTAGTGTGATAAATATTGATTATACTATTTTTTTATTATTTGTAAAGATGAAATCATCAGTTTCAAGTCATGAGTTAAAGATGCAGACTGGCAAAAACGAAACGTCTAACAATAAGAAAATAGGATGTCCAAATGGAACTGTTCCTATATTGAGAAATACAAAAGAATGTATCAAAAACTCGCAAATTTTTGCTAAGAAGCATATTCATCCATTCACAGCCGATAGTCCTGGAACACATGTAAGCACTCATCTCAAGTTTCTAATACTTTTATGTATATATCAAGTATTAAGTCATTCATGTTTGTGTTGCAACAAAAGTCATTAATGTTTTTTCCCAAAAAGAGTCACTAATGTAACCAGCTTTTGATAGATTGCTGGAGTAAGATCATCCAATGGTCCATTTCGCGGTGTACAAGCTGTGTTTAGTGCAAATTCCCTAAACGTTGGACAGGATCAAGTCTCATATAGTCAAATATATGTAGGCAGTGGATCTAGAAACCAAGTCAATTATATCTCAGCGGGTTGGATTGTAGGTTTTACATTTTATAAGTACATTCCTTAATACATTGGTTATGTCAATCCTTTGAGTATATTCCAACAGTATTGCATTTCTGTGTTGATAGATAAATCCAGGTCAATATGGAGACCAACGTGTTTGGACATTTGGATTTTGGAAGGTATGTGGCTACAAACAAATTAATTTTTGGTGAAAACATTGATCTAATAGTAACAAGTATAGTATTAAATATTATTTAATAGGGTAAGGATGGGAAAGGATGTTACAATACCGTATGTTCAGGGTTTGTTCAAGTATCAAAGGTGATTCCAATTGTCAAGCCCTATTATCTTAAGACAGGGGTCCCTGGCTGGTTGCGATATTCCATTCATCAGGTTATACTTATAAATCAGTATTATAAGCAAACTACTGATCAATATATTTGACTATAAACTGATAAATGAATTTGTCTTGTCTCTTAATATATGAAAAAGGATACAAATACAGGAAACTGGTGGATTACAGAACATATGGAGAATGCACCTAATGAAGATATCGGTTATTGGCCAAAAGAATTATTTAATCTTTTAGACAATGGTGCAAATATGGTTGGAGTTGGTGGTGTGGTTCAGGCTTCACCTACTGGTGCAAGCCCTCCCATGGGTAATGGTAATCTTCCAAATGGAGGCCGTCAAGATTCAGGAGTTTTTACAAATATTGAAGTTCTGAATTCCAACTATGAGCAACGTAAAATGAATTCTTTTCGTACAGAAAATTTGTTAGATAGTGAGAAATGTTATGGGCTAAGAATTGGTACGGTAAAACGAAACCAGCGTACTCATTTAGGTTTCTTTTTCAATTATGGTGGTCCGGGAGGGATTTCATGTGGAGTATGACATTTTCCAACACATATACTCTTTAAAATTGGCATTTAATAAAACATATTATAAATTTATAAAATACAAACTATTATATAGATGTACTTTTCATGTTTTGTTTTGTTCTCAAGGTTATTTTCTCTCTAACTTGTAAGTGCAGTTAACATTCTATTTGACTGTTAGATAACCATTGTAAAAAATAGCTAAATTAGTGTAGAATCCAAACACTTAGCACAGTTAAAATAAAGTGCCTTAACATTTAAATTATTATAATAAAATACTATTGCCACACAACAATTTTTTAAAAAACTTCGACTACTTAACATGCATTCTAAGGTTCTAAATATAATTTGTTTTTTTTTCTGGAAAATTGATAACCAAATTTTCAAATGATTTTGAATCACTTTTTTTCATTGCACAAATTTACTAATATTACTTAATATTTTTCATTATCTTATTTTATAATATTACCTTTTTGATTATTTTACTATTTAAACTATGAAATTATCATTAGGTAGCCATTAGACCATTATAACCATAACAATCAACAATTCCTGACTTCTACTAGCATGTATTAAGTTTATCCAAATTGCTATAAAACTTCGGACATAAATCATATATAGATATTTTCTATTATGTAGGATTACAAGAATATAATTAATAAAGAATGCTTTAATCTAAACGATAACTATTTGAAAGATGCCATGATGTCATATGAGAAATTGTCAAAAATATCATTTTTATTGTACCATTTTTTATGTTTACTTTAATCACTTTTACTCTTATTTTTTAAGAGAGAAAAACACACTTATAACCCTTGAGTTAATTAATCTAAGACTTAGGGTTTAGAGTTGAAGGGTGTGGCTAGGGTTTAGGAATGTAAAATTTAGGATTTTAATTAATTTTTAAAAAGTGGTATATATAAAAATGTCTCTTTAATGAAGGTAAAAGTGAAAAGTGGTACAAGAAAATTGGTATTTTTGAAAATTCCCCTAAAAACTTTTACTTTTATTTTTAAGAGGAAAAAACACACTTATAACCCTTAGGTTAATTAATCTAAGGCTTACGCTTTAGAGTTGAGGGGTGGAGTACGGTTTAGAAATGTAAAATTTAGAATTCTAATTAATATTAAAACAAATTACCTCTTAGAAAATGTATTTATGAAAATATCTCTTTAATGAAGGTAAAAATGAAAAGTGGTACCAATAATGTGGTAAACATGAAAATTTCTCTTTTTGGAATGTGAAATTTAGAATTGTAATAAATATATAAATAATTTATGTATTTATTTGTAATAAACATGTTTATATATTTATTACAATTCTAAATTTTACATTCCAAAAAGGGGAATTTTCATGTTTACCACATTATTGGTATCATTTTTCATTTTTACCTTTATTAAAGAGACATTTTCAAAAATACCATTTTTTTAAGATACAACTTTTTTAAAAAAAATTAATTAGAATATTAAATTTTACATTCCTAAACCATACCTCAACCTTTGGCCCACTTACAGAGATGGCATTCATGTAAGCGACAAAACATTTTTAAGAGTAAAACTGTAAAAGAGACCATGACATGTTGTCAAAATATATAATAGGGTATGCTGACTTCGCATTCTAAGGAAAGACCATACTCTACTGTACTATTATAGAGATAATTAAAAAAGTATTTTAGTCCATATTAGCATATTCTTCGTAGAACTATGGAGCGGTGTTAGCCATCTCGATATCCCCATTGGGGTGACCTGCTGAGTTGTCTCACGGCTTCCAAAAAAGTAGAGCACTCCACCAACTAGGAAGACCCCAAGGAGCCCGAGGTAAGCGAACGACCACCTCCTCGACATAGTGGAGGCAGTGAAGTCTGGCGGGCTGTCAAAGAATCCCATCTAACAAAATCAAACATTGAGACACATGTGAGAGTCAACTAATAAAACAATAAAAACATTAACTAGATTTGAGTATTTTATCTGGATCCGAAAATTTATTTTTGAATCGGAACAAAAAAAAACGATCTAAGAAGCTTGGTTTTGATGATCAAAGGGAAAGAGACATAATGAAAATATCCATCAGTTATCTTAGGTGAGAAAGAGACATAATGAAAAAAATGATGAAAGATGTGTTTGTTGATGATAATGAACAAGTAGGGATGTTAATAATGAGTAAAGCCCCATAGGATACTCTAAACCCTATAAAAATTTAAACCCAAAATTCGTATGTTTAGTTTAAAAATATATTTTAAGATTAGAGACGGACAAAGTTATCTTAGGTGAGAAAGATACATAATGAAAAGACGATGAAAGATGTGTTTGTTGATGATAATGAAAAAGCAGGGATGTTAATAATGGGTAAAAAACCCATAGAGTACTCTAAACCCTATAAAAATTTTAAATCCAAAATCCGTATGTTTAGTTTGCAAATTTCGCAAAAATATAGGGAAAATATGGAAAAAACAAGCAAAAATATAGAAAAAAAAAATTGAATAACTAAGAAAAAATGTAGAAAATATGGATAATCAAATCCTATGTATAAGTATAGTGTTCTAAAATACGCTGGCAAAACGGTTGATCGTATATCACCTAGAAATATATTTTGGATGTATATGTGAGGTATACATGGCAGAAATATTATAAATAATGCTATATTAATAAATACAATAAATATATAAATTATATGTAAATATAATAGATATACAATAAACATAAGTATGCTATACATTATAATTGTTTATAGAATATTTAAAAGAAAAATATAAATTGGTATAAATAAAGTCACGAGAATAAAAATTTAATTAGGATCCAAATACTTAAGAGTTTAAACAGAAAGTACATAAAAATCAAACAACAAAAGAGTTCACAATTACACAAACCCAAGTAGTAGCTCCTCTTGATTATTTAAAATACTTTGACATTTTCAATATTTTTACATATTTAACTAGTTAAGAAACGTTCTCATCAAAATCAATCACAAACTAAAGCAGTCACATAATCAATATATATCAACAAACTGAATTAAAACATACTAGCTTTACATTTTCAAAATTTTAAAAAATTAAACTAATGATTTTTCTATAATTAGACCACAATTAAGAAAAATCATTTAAATTAGTGATTCAACCAAAAAATCATAAAGAATACGATAAATAAACAAAATAACCTAAAATCATGGAAAAATAAAGCAAAATAATTTCTGAAATAATAATATGGCTAGATAGATATTCTAATTAATAAAGGGGTTTGCTATTAGTCCAAAGGCTTACTTTACTAAGGAGACGTTATAGCTTGTCGTTTTGTAATGGAGTTTAGACATTAAAGATTCGATATAATTAGCAAAGGGAAAGGGTAAAATTAGTAAAAGAATGATTGAAAGAGAGAAGAAATTACAAGAATCACGGCCAACCCTAACTTCCCCAACAAGGAATCTCGGCAACAACAAACAAAACAAAAGAATCATAAGAAACCTCCATCAAGACCAAACTGCGTGGTCTGATTCGAACCCCAAAACGAATCAGACAATAGCAAGAGACACTCCTTCGAATATAAAATCCGATACAAAGATTCACTTCATATCATCCCTTCCAAGTAAAAGTAATCTTGAAACCCTAATCAATCAAAGAGGATGCTAATATCGTGTTACCTAGGGTTTCTTGATTTTCATTGATCTTGTTTCAAGAACATGGGAAGCTTTCATCGCCGAACTTTTTCATACGATAAACTTCCCGCCGAACCCATTAGGCTCTCCATTCTCAAACTAGATGGCTCATCCTTCGGTACATGCATCATCATATTATCTTTACTTTTCTTTTTTTTTTTGATAAAATAGTTGTTTATAGAATTACTTTATATTTTATTTTAACACGTGAAAAATCGAAAATACTCTTATCTTTACTTTTCGTTTTGGTCACTACTTATCAATAATCCTTGGCTAGCTTCGATTTTAATCTATATTTACTACGTGAAGATGTTAATGTAACGAGCTCAGCAACCGTTAGAGATCTAAAGCTAGCCATAGAGACTGCCTTCAGCCACGTTCCGAAGAAGGGACCCTCCAAGATCTCATGGTACGTTACTTGCATGTTTCTCTTTCATTATGGTTGATGCAAATTTTAAACAAGTGTGGTTCATGGTTAAGGTCACACGTGTGGGGACATTTCTGCTTGTGTTATGGGGGTCAGAAGCTAGTCACTGATACGGAGTGCATAGGAAGTTATGGCATGAAGGACGGTGATGAGGTTTTATATCTAATTATTCCATCTCATTTTTTATGATACATGTAACATGTTATAGGTTTAGGCAGGTGTAAGATTCAGTACATAACAAGACGTTGTTACACATATGTTTCAGGTAAGATTCAAGAACCATGTGTCCGGCAATACCGTATTGAACAAGGGATATTCTAGGAAATCCAAACAAAAGAATTCGTAAGTCTAATTATTTTCGGAGGGTTATTCTTTTAAAGATAAACACCCTAGTATATCATTAAATTTTTTTTATCACAAAATAGTTTCTAGAAAGAAAAATCATCATAATAAATTTTATTAAAAAGTGTAAATATACATTTAAATATTAAAATTTTAAATTAAAAAATATATATTAAAAACGTCAAAATAATTATTTCGGTTATTTCTCTTTTGAGAACTACTTTGGTGACAAAAGCTTAAAAAGTTATCTAAGAGAATTACTGTTCTTTAAATCGGAATATATAAAGGTTGACCCTAGACCCGGTGGAGATTATGAGCTTAATGTCCGGAACTTCCACTGTTAAACAAAAAAATATAATTCTTTCCTAGCTGGTTCTTGATGAACAATGTTTTTAATCCTTTTCATTTGTGAAAATCCACAGCTTTTTGATTCTTAACTAAAATATGTTATACTACAAATAACAGAGAGCGGGTAGGGCCAAAGGATGAAGTGAATAAAATGAAGGAGAGTGATCAAGACTCTCGGGATGATCTCGAGAAAGGAAGCTTGGTGAGGTACGAGGATGGTGACTTGCAAGCTTCTCTAGGAGAGAACAGGACTTGTCTTACCACTGTCCATGGCTGCTGCTTTGCATTTGGTTTGAAGGAGCTTCTTGGGTTTGGCAATGACAAAAGCTATTACTCATTGAGAGATACTTGGAGAGACGACTGAATGATTCATTTTTTGTTTTCTATTGGTAAGAGTTTTTGGTCGCAGGGACACATTTATTTAACTTTGTAATCACAACAAAATGATCAAAGGATCATGTTCTATATTACAAAGAATAGTATGTTCAGGGAGAAGCTTTATACAATGATCAGAGCCTTAAACAAAAGTGGAAACAAGCAGACCCTTAGGCAGATGACAACCAAGAAAAACAACTCCAAGAGTTGTAATAGTGACTAAGAAGATATACCAAAAGCTCTACAGCACATGACCTATAACCAAAGAACAAGGACTCCCCCCAAAACTAGACTGAACATACAAACATAGAGAAAGTAAACTGTAACTTAAACACCCTAAACTATAATAACTCTTCTAAGAAGAGTAACTCAGACAAACTGAACTGATCGTGGATGGTGATGGTAAATACATACTCTCTCTCTCTACATGTTATTTAGAAAAATTGAACATGCAAAAGACACAACAACATGAATACGTTTTATAATAATACAAGCGAGAACCCGAGTTCGAATTCCGCTGACCATTGGGAATCAAAATTTAACATTCGGGTTTCCCCAATGTCCGCTAACCGAAACGTAATTTAACCAATAACGTAGCCTGCTATGAACGCTTACCGCTAATCTGAATCTATTTCGGTGGAGGCATGACATAGAAGAAATAAGCTATTTTGATAATAGTAGTTGGTGTAAGATACATGATAAAACCCAAAAATCCTTAAGAAAAATAAACATTTACTTGGTTATAAAATATAATACAATTCTGAGTTATTACAATAACCGAGTGCAGAGTGCTTAACACATACCAAACACACAAACAAAAAGAATATAATCGGTATTTCCTTTTAAACGTATATTATCTTAGTTCCTTGAGATCTCAAATACTTTTCAGGAAGCCAAGTTTGATTACACAAAACACACACAAGGAGAAGATTAAGTATGCAAATCAATCATACAAGCCCTCTTGCTCCCACACATCCACCAGAAAATCCACCATTTCCTGCCACAATCAATGATCATATATATCAAACTCGCATTTACAAATAATAATCTGGAAAGTTGCAAGAAAAGTGCTTACAGGGAGAGGTATTGGACGAGAGAACCGCTTGTTCATACCCAGCAAGCTCTCATATGTTGCATTCCAGCTACAGAACATCAAATTTATTAACTCATGATGAGGTGATGGTCTCAATCAAGTATTTGTTTTCTTGTTCTTGATCACATTAAGTGAAGAACTACTACACTCATAAACAGATGCATAACACAGAAAGAAAAAGAAAGCTAACTTTCACCAACCTTATTGTAGGTTCTCGAACTTTGGCCTTTGTTTGAGAAGATCCATTAGCAAGCCACTGTTGTCTAGTTTGCAACCAGAGGCTCAATCCTAACAAGAAAGAAACATCAGAGACAACATTTCTTTAAGGTAAACAACATCACTGAAGAACAAGAGTGATAATAAACAGAGCAGAGAACCATGAGGTACTAGAACAAAAGCAATACACAAGAGAAGTGGAGGAGATAATAACATTCAATGGATACAATAAATATGTGGAAATTTCAAACTGACCGTTGTTTACAAATTCATTGGGGTTGCTACTACTTGCAGAAGTAGCAGTGTGGTTAGTGAAGCTGATAGAAGACACGCTTCTCTGTGACTGCATTGTGCTGTTATCCATCTCGCAGGTGCTTGTGCTCCAGAAATCGTCTGATACGCTTGGCTTCTTGACTAAACGACCTTGAATCCTTAACCCTTTAGACGGCTCATCCACTGCAACTATAAGCGGTGGTTTATTGCAGCATCCAAAACAACCTCTGTACTGTTCCAAAACCCATAATACAAAATACGCCAGTGAGAAAGAGAACTGCAGAAAACGTGTGGAAACCTGTTCTTGAAACTAAGAGTAATGCAAGAGGTAAGGAATTTAAATTCGGAAGACTCTTTGCAGCTATCATAGATTACATAGAGAGACAAAGAGATGGCTTTGTAAGAAAATAACAAAAGAATAATAGAGAAGTATACAATACATGTGGTTCAGATCACATCTATATATCCATCTACAGATCATGAAGCAAAGTTTCACTAATGATCTTAACCAAGATCCAGGGCTATTGATATTTTAAGCAATCCTAGCTAAAGACACACACAAAACTAAAGAAAGGAAACAGTTTTCAATCACAAGAGAAAAGATGTAGAGCAAAACCAAAGCTTGAGAGATGCTATGAATCCATATAGTTTGCTAAAATTGCAAGAAACAACCATATACTATATGCACAGTTACCATAAAGAGAGATAGCAGTAGCTAACCTAATCTACAACTGTCATCTAAAGCCATTAGAAAACTAAAGAAAGGAAACAAATTTCAACCTTGAGATACAAAACCAAAGCTTGAGAGATGCTCTGAATCCATATATTTTGCTTAAAATGCAAGCAACAACCATATATAAGCACAGTTACCATACAGAGAGAGAGACAGAGCAGTAGCTAACCTAACCAACAAAAACACAGGAACCAATATAGCCACAAGATCTCAAAAGATGATGGGTTACTTAAAGTTCAAAACTTTACTCCATTCTCACAAGATTTACTCTAACATAGAGAGGTAACAAAACCAGATCCTGACTCACCCCATGCAACCAAGTAACTGGTAGATCCAAGAAGGAATATATTCACGGATATGCATCTACAGCAACCAAAGTAACGACCTTCTAATCAACACTCTGATCCCAGGTAAGAGAAGTCTCACTATCCTGCAATTTCAAGATCCAATTTTTTACCAATTTTATTTTTATTTTTTGCCAAAATTCGACTAAAAATAAAGGAAAATAACCTCAGAAATGGCATATTCGGGGAAAATTGGGATTAGGGTTTTGTTCAGCCACCTCCCTAGCAGCTTGATTGATTCAAGAATCCAAGAACAGAGCTTCTTCTTTATTCGACTTTTTTTTTCTGCAACTTGTGTGTAAATGCGTGTGTGGTGGTTCTGCAACTCCCCAAAATAGAAGGAATAGAAAAATTCCATTATTTATTTATTTATTTTTATTTTCATAAAATAAATTTATTAGTTATTCCTTATAGCTGTAATATATATATAGAAAGAAAATAAATATTAAAAGAGAAAACTTTATGTACCACTTTGATAAAATAATCAGAAAACTTTCCCCTGTTGTCATTTAATAATTTTTATTAGAATTATACTAAATTCTTTGAACACATTAAATTTTGGTTGTTGAGAAAGTAATTTTAAAAGCATTAATTCCAAAAAGTTTTTCTTTTAATATTTTTGCTTTAATAAGTATATAGAAAAGAAAGAGATTCGTGCATGTGATCACTGATTAGGCATACCTTTTTATGTTCTGTCAACAAAAGTTTTGTGTCCTTTTGTTTTTTTTATGATTTTATATTATAAATTAGAGAATTTCCAAACGTTTGAATGATGATTTCTATGATTCCAATTCTATTTGGGGATTCCAATCTCACTGAGAAATTTGTGTGGCAGAAGAAAATTGAAAAAAATGTTCACCATGGAGTAACCTTTGGATGAATTCTCCCTTAAAGCTGAGAAGAGGAAACGTGGAGAGAGGATGACAGAGGTTCAAAAGGCTAAGAAGAGGAGAGAATAGAGAGCTGTGGAGAAAGCTCGACATGAGGACGAAATGGTGTTGTTGGCTAGAATGTGGCTGGAGGTGAGTTTCAAGATTAGGAGAAGGAGGAAGAGTTCCATTTCGATGCAAAACAAGGTCAAGTCAGAAAAAAAGAGGAAAACCAAAGAACGCGAACAAAACGTGGCCTGCCCAATAACATTATAACACGTGTCTATTAAGATACGTGCCTTCTGTCACTTAATTAAGAAAGCGTTCTTCACTTAACAGCCTTTTTTCTTTTTTTTTTAATCCTTAATTACTTAAAATCCCAACTTAAGATCTCCCGATTAAGTATTTCCTCTTGATGAGAGGACGTTGTTTGGTTCTATTCTGATTGATTTGTGAATAGCAAAACAGTTTGAAAATATACAAAAAAACATATATTAATGAGTGAACATGGATGGTCTTTGTGTCGGCAGGGTAAATGGATAAGTTGATTTATGTCGCCATCTCAGTTATTGATAATGTGAAAATAAGTATGAAGAGTTTTCGTTCGTTGTCTGTTACTTTGTTATCCATATGTTTGCTTAAAAATGGGTTTATGAACGGTCTAGAGACTCCTTGGAGGTATACAATATAAATGTTCTGAACTTTTCTATAATTGAATCTAATTTGTATATCATAGTTATGCTTTATGTTTAAGCTAACACAAGTGCATTGGCACTCAAGGCGGCGCCGCCGAGTCCACCTAATATATAAACCTTTTATAATAATCAATTCATGAATGTTTTTTTTATCTGTATCATTTTAAATATTATTTTAGATTTGTTCATATTAAATCAATTCAAATTAAATTATTGTTATCTATACATTTAATTATACTTTCACTAATAATAAAATAAAATAAAAATATAATTTTTTTTATATTATATAAAATTATATAAAATTAAATAATTTATATTAAAAATTTTAAACGATATTTATTTTGTAATAAAAATTTTATTTTATAACGATATTTAATTTGAAATAGATGGAATATTTATTAGTAGGCTAGTAGCTCTTGGGATTATATCACTACAGAATAGAAGCATGTTGTGACATAATTATATAGACATGTATCTACTATATTAAAACAAAGTCATGTTTTTCATCTACTAATAAAAAGTTGTTTGGACTAACACATAATGTACTTGTGAATATTAGTAACAACCAAATCTTACCAAAAATCTTATTTATATTTAGGTAATATTAGTTTTAGAATATATTGTGCGCTTGATATTAACTGATTCTATCGACATGGTCACATAAACCATGCGATCTGTAATGATCATTAGTTGTTATTACATTATTTCAGCTCCACCTGATTACTCTAACTATGCATTTCTTATATTTTAATTTTATTTTGTAACTGACATGTCTCATATTATATCACATTATTTCATTACTGATTCGATACATTTTTTTTGATATACCAAAAGTCTCTTTGACATCTACAAATTATATTACCTATACGAAAAGTATAAACATTTGTGGAATACCGTTGCATATACAATGTTAAATGTAACCGGGTAGACAAAAATTTGTGCTGAAATATTTGACCTATACTAAAAATATAAACAATTCGTTTTTGTAATTTTAGATTTACAAATGTAAATGTAAGCTATATAAATATTTAAACTGTACTTATGAAATAATATAGTTTCAAAATGTTCTCTACATATTCCACTTAATTATACATAATAATAGACAAGGGGAAATAAATTTATTTTAAATATAAAAATAGTAGTATATTAACATTATAACTAATGAATACTTTCCCTTATAAATTATTTTGGAATATACATCCCCAATTTCAATCTTGATACATTATTTGATTTTAAAATCTTCTAAAAGTACTATGATTTTTTAAAACTCTATAAAAACTAATTTAAAATATCATATAGTATTTACAAATCCATATAAATATATAAATTTTCAAATTTTCAAATTTAAAATATGAATTTTAGTAATGTTTATAAATTTGTAGTTTTTCTCGACTTTCAGTGTTTGTATTTTTAACAAAGAAATTCATTCCAATCCTTTCAAATCCGTTATGAAATCAAATTCATATGTAAATTTGTACGATTGAATAACACACACGATTTGGTTATAATTTATAATCATGAAACCAATAACACATAATTTCAATATTGAAAAAATAATATTATACTTAGTTTAGATTCTTAAATCTATTAAAATACAAAAATCAATAACTCCCACTAATCTTCAAACTTGGAATATGGCTAACGAATATTTCTCTAGCTTCCAGATTAGATACACAATATCTAATTTCAACAATAAAAATGTATTAAATCTATATACTATGACTATAATAACTAACAAATCAAGTGTTTGTTATTTTAAGATACTCTATTCACTAATAAATATTTTAAAATTTGAAAATATTAGATGATTCATTACAGTATATTTATTTAGATACTCTGTAAATTAAGTAGTTCACAATCTTTCATAATTTATATATTATTTGTCTAACAAACCACTTCAAATAATATATTTTTTTAAAGAAACTACTGATAAAATATGTAGTAGACAAAAAAATATTGAATGCACAGATTATTCATTAACAACCTATATCAAAATACAATATATATTACAAAATTAAAATATATACACGAATTCAACACAGCATATAACATTAAATTACATATTTAATCAGTTTATCATGTAAACATAATATTTATCACTATAAAGGTGAAAATAACCGCGCTAAGCGCGGGTTCATTTCTAGTGTTTGTATTAAAACTCATATCTCTGGCACATAACAATTTTTCGGGGCACGACACAACAAAATATAACGCAGAATATTTTTCTTAATTAAACTCGGTTTTCTTGTCTCAAATCTTATTTACACTACTAGACTTACTAACATAACCGACATTACACATCCTGCATATAGTATGCGATGCAAGTGTTACATCACCTAAGTAGTGAGAATGGGAGGGAGATAATTAGACTTTTCACCTAAAACCTTTGCGTTTGTATCAGGAAACAACTCAGCACCAGCAAGATTTGTAACCTCCCCGTTGGTACCAATGCTAATCGGATAACTAAGTAAATGCCCCGGTAGATCATCATTCCGAGGGTACACTTGTGCTGAGTATAGTCCCCATAGCTCGTCTGCCTTTGCATTCACCAGTCTTATGCACTCTTCGCTTTCGGGGAACATGAATGGATTGGTTATAACCCGTAGATGTTCAAGCCATACAGATATCCTAAAGCTGAAAACTTGACCCGTCGGCTTCATTTGATCGGTAGATAGTAGATGGTGAGGTTGGTATGCTCCCATTGCGATCTCGGAGTCTCTACCTCCATCCATAGACCGTTGGTTAATATTGGCTGATCCTATTATTATGTATTCATCATCAACTGCATAGAAATAGGAAGTTAGGAACTGTATATGTTATGAGATGTTATTTGAATAGGGTTTTGGAGCTTGGCTTTGACGGGTTCATGTAGGCCTGGGATTTTTTATGAGTCGAAACCGAAAAATTGGTTTTTGGTTAGGAATTTGATTTGATTTGATTCGGTAGATCAAAGTAATCCGTTCGGTAATCGATTACTTTGTTTTTTAAAACAAAAACCAAACCTAACCAACTCTAATAAAAAATCTGTACCAGACTAACTGAACTAACCGAACTAACCAAATTTGATCGAATATAACCAATATAACCTAATTTATCTGGATATTTAACAAAATAAAACTAAAATTTAATTAAAATCAAAAACTCTGGTCAAATTTGGTAGAATTTTCAAAACCCGACTAACCGAATACTAACCCAAATCGGACCAAACTCTCCGGTTTAAATTCGCCAAGATTTAGGCCGAACCTAACTAACCGAACTGAATAAACCTTACTAACCAAACCCACCCATGCATAGATTCATTGGCTTTTGGCCCACTCCAAAACATAAGTTGGAAACTAGATTTCCTTGTCATACAAGGTAGGTTTTGACTTACCAATCATCATTTTAGAATGAACATAGATCATGAACCGACGAGATTCCTGAGCTCTTGCGTAATCAGAATTAGCCGCTGGTTTATCCGGAGGCAAGTACTCACCCGCCTTGTTAACTTCCCGGTTCCCCAAGCAGAAAAACGTTAGGTAGTCTCTAGGGTTTGCATCTAAACCTTTCTTCCTAAGAGCAATGACTATATCAGTATACATCATCTCCATAGTTCTCCTTTGCCAATCTAGTATTGCTTGAACCGAAGCAGAATCAGGTTTCCCTTCAGGCCACAACGGTATCACGACATAAACTGAAAACCTCTCGCCTGCCTCGATCTTACTCACTATCTTAAGAGAAATCTCTTTAGGGATGAGGTGTAAAGCGTTGATCTCGTTTATATTAACGTCTCTAGAACTCCATCCAAAGGAGCTCCCTAAGAAGTATTGGTTCTCAATGTAGATGAAGTGTTTGGCTCTCCTTATGGCGTTAATGTAAGCGTCTTGTATGCTTCTTTCGATGACGTTATTTTTGCCGGTGATGAGTCCAACGCTTGAAGCTTCACGAGGATCCTCGGGGAATCCTAGAACCGCACCATCATCTATCGACCGGAAAATTTGGACCGTCCAGCCTTCGACATCGTCTGATTTTATAAATGGTAGTGGTGGAACCGTGATCTCTGAGAGACGTTCCATTGATACTAGGTACCTTCTACCACTGCCTGTAACACAAACAAAATTAGTATCTAATGAACTAATTAACGATTAAATGCCTTGAGATTGTAGGAATGATTGTTTTAAGTCTACGAATGTTTCATGAGTTTGTATACGAAATCAATTAATTTTCTTGAAATTTACAGTTTATTACATTAAATTATAAAAATTGTAGGAAACATAAAATTTATTTTTATGAAACATTACCTTTGTGAAATAGAGGTAATATTTTTTAAAATGTATTTCAAACATCAAATTCAAACAAAGTTTTTAGATAAATAATTCAAATAAATCTTTTTCCTTCCGCATAAAAATTTAAAACATAAAAACTATTTAAAGTTTTAATGGTGTACATTTATTAAGAGACAGTCATGTTAACTTTATTACTTGTTTTATTTTTATTTATTTTTCACGTAGTAAAGTCGTTATAAGATGTAACTGGAAAAGCAAACTGTTGAATCTAGTGTTATTTGTTTAAATACCTTGTTTCATCCATCTCTGTTCAAAATTGTACAAAACATCCCATGCCGCTGGACCATCCAGCTTGCAGTGAATATCGTGCCAAGGCTCACGTGGACCACCTTTTTTAATCGATGCACCATCAAAGTTCGGCTGGTGAAAGTCATTAGAATGTAAATTATTCAAAGTACCGAACAAAGGATGCTCCTGAGTATCATACCTCCCATCACAAAGATCAATCCCACCAAGAAAACTTACTATCCTTCTCTTATTTTTCGTCCCCTCCACTTCAGCGTCAACCACAACGGTTTTCTGATGGTGAGTGAACATCGTAGCCACCTCAAACCCTTGAACAATGCTCCGACCATTATCAGGATTCCGCGGACAAAGAACACAACGCACTTTCGTGTTCTTGAAATAACTGTAGGTTTCTTGATCATGAGTCATCATCAAACCGTCTTTCTTGAATGCCTCGTTAGATGTTCTGTCGTCCCACACTAGCATTAGAACGGTCACGTTCTCTTCAGCTTTCTTCTTTAGTAATTCTCCTAGCTTCAGGTTACCACCTTGTCTCGGCCGTTTTGGATCTCTAATCAATGTTATGTCGGTGTAGACCGACCAACCTGTGATGTATATAAAATGTTTTGCGTCCCATATTGCATCGAAAATATCTTCCCAACACCGATGATGACGGTATATCACTTGTCCTCCCGAGAGGGTAATGTCTTGGTAGTCTTCTAGGACATGAGCGTCTTGGTAAAGAGTAACCTTGCAACCTTCTCGCTGGTTGAAAAATGCGTTAGGGACTCCTTTGAAAGAGGGTATAACGATACCTTTGTCCCAGTTTTGGTCATTTGTTACGCTAGTGAATGTCACACGTACATGGATTTTGGAACCTCCTTGGATAGGACTCTTGTGCTCGTCTAAAAGGTCGAGCCATCGGTCTACAGGTTGACCAGAGATGACTTCGGTGACAGGTAAATAAGCTCGACCGATCAAGCTAGCACTGACCGGTTCATCTTCTTTGACTGTGAATATGATTTTGGAGATTGAATGTGCGGCGTAGAGATGGAATGATTGGAACCATTTGGGATGACGTTTCATCATGGTTCGAGCCACCCTTGCTCTGTCTAGGTCAACGGTTGCGTAGAGATGTCCTCCTAGTAAATCTGTGCATGAGGAGGTTAGGTTCTTGATTTGAGATTGATTCTTCTTCCCCGTCGGTTCCTTGTTCCCCTATTAATCATTTTGAGTTTTATAGAGAATTTTGAATTTTTAATATACTATATTAGTTATTTAGCTACTATAAACTTTCATAAATCAATTCTAATACCAAAATTTACAATCCATTGAATTTAAGATACACCGTTAGATTTGAGTTTATTATGGGCTTCCAACTTAAAACGAATTGGTACTAAGTGGATTGGCTTTAACCTTTTATATATTATTTAATGTCTCATTGAATTTCCGATGTGAAATATATATCCCTAATACCCCTCCTCGAGATGATGGCTCTTATCGGCTAGAAATCTTGAAACTTTAAGACATTTATACTCGGTCGAACGAGTCAAATACGACAATTATACCTAGTCGGAAGGTTAAACACGACCTTTATACCCGGTCGGATATGGTCAATATTAATTAGGGGTTTAGGGTTTTGGATCTGAGCTCTGATATCATGTTAGATTTGAGTTTATTATGGGCTTCCAACTTAAAACCAATTGGTACTAAGTGAATTTGCCCTAACCTTTTATATATTATTTAATGTCTCATTGAATTCCCGATGTGGGATATATATCCCTAATATACACAAATAAAATGTTTTTAATTATAATCTTTTAAGGTGTCTGATAAAAATTTAGTTAACATTTTATTAATATTGTGTGATTCATAGTTTATAATCATACTAAATTAAAATTTAAAAATATCATAATAAATTCGGAATATATTGATTATCATACATACCGTGCCAGTGCAACATAAACTGAATCTTCCGCGTTGATGCAACCTGTCGATCCTATATATCTTCACTTCAAGCGTTCCATGCAGCCGCAACTGTTCGGCCATATTCTTTTTCACCTACAAACTATTCTATTTTCAGGTTAAAATATAGGTTAGAATTGTTGTCGTGGAAAGTGAATGAGATTTCTTCGGATAAGTATATATACTACAAATAATAATATTAACAAACTACAAGGTATAAAGATAATCACCCTTTTGAGGATCTTTTTTGCTAAAACGCTCCACAACCCGCCTAGGCAATATAAAGTATGTAAACATAAAGTAAGAATATATGGAGAAAATGGAGTTTGGAAAATGAAACGTTTGGATTAGGATTGTGGATTACTTGAGAAAACTGCATGGGTTTGAGACAATATGTCTCTTCTTAAGTAATCCTTTTCTTGTAGGCCAAACCGAAGACACGAGAAGTCCGAAATGGAATATTCTTCTTTTGGACATCACATATATATTTATTCCCTTCCAATCCAATCCATTATTATTCTGATTTTTTTTTAGAAATTTTTGTTTAAAAAATTCTGTGTACTAAAGAGACCATTTAACAAGATCTAGTTTTATATTTGAGTATACCGATGTTAATACGCATAATACTGATACATCCAAGCCATATGGTATAATGCAAAAATTAATATTAGATTTACTGTTATTTTTTGAATATCTGGAAATTTAGGGGGTTTAAGGTTTATTGAAATTTTGGAAACAAATAACAAAAGTAAAAGACACTTGTGAAAAAGATGTTTTTGATTTATTATTTAAATCATAGAATCCTGAAAAACCTACGCATAAGACATATTTATGAAGTAAAAAGAGATATTACTTTGCCCTTATTCAAAAGTTAAATAGATATTACTTTCTTATAATTACACATATCCTTCTCAAAGAGACTATACTCTTTTCAAACCGCTTTGCGAATTAGATTCTTGTTTCTTTTTGAAACTTAAATTAGATTCTTGTTATTCGAACGCTGAAATATGGGATAGTCGTATGGTTGTCTAACACGGTGAAATATATCTGGCCAAGTTTCTAAAGCTACAAATCATCATCAATTCCACTTTCTACAAAACAAACGTGATATGGCCTCGTCTTGATATGTGAATCAGCTGTAAATCGCTCTATTTTAATCTGAGTCTATGGTCAGATGGTCATGACCTTCTATGAATCACTAAAGAAACCCTGGTTCGAATTCGCACCATACCAGATTTTCACACGCGTGATTATCGGGGCTTTTCACATTCTTTCTTCGGAGAATAATTTACTTTTTTTTGTTATTCGAACGTGTAGTCCCACGATAGCCAAGAAAAGCTTTTGCTATGTTATTAACATGCATGCTTATTATAGTGTGGTAAACAAGCAAGCGACGTAGACAGATTTGTGGAGTTTAAGAAAAGTGTAACCATTCCCATAAATTGTCTAATATGATACTTAAACTTTAAAAGTGTTAAATTGTGCAAATATCGTGTACTTATATTATTATCCGATCCATGAGAATATGAATATTATTAATCGGTCAATGAAGAAAAAAAAATAGAAATTGGTGAAACACTTCCGTTACATAGTGGAAACGTTATTTCAGGATCTCACCAAACAAACTCGCTGTCTCAGTCGCAATAACCACTGTCCGGAGAATAACAAATCACATTCAATCAAGAAAATGGCACTAAGCGAAGGCGTGATCAAGAACATCGTCCTCTCCTACACATACGTAGCCATATGGATCTTCCTCAGCTTCACCGTCATCGTCTACAACAAATACATCCTCGACAAGAAGATGTACGACTGGCCTTTCCCTATCTCCCTCACCATGATCCACATGTCCTTCTGCTCAACCCTAGCCTTCCTCCTCATCAAGGTCTTCAACTTCGTGGAGCCTGTCTCCATGTCACGTGACACTTACCTCAGATCCGTGGTCCCCATAGGAGCCTTGTACTCGCTCTCTCTATGGCTCTCCAACTCCGCTTACATCTACCTCTCGGTCTCCTTCATACAAATGCTCAAAGCCCTCATGCCCGTCGCGGTTTACTCCATCGGGGTCTTGTTCAAGAAAGAAGGTTTTAAGTCGGAGACTATGGTTAACATGTTGTCTATCTCCTTTGGTGTAG
>CAJHQP010004996.1:0-49790 GCA_905132765.1 Moricandia arvensis | reverse complement strand
AGTCCAAAGATTGTCCCTGAACATGTTGAATTGATCAGGGATATCGACGAGTTCCTTGCTTACCCTTGGGGGCGAATCTCCTTCCAACTTCTCACCGAATCATTACTTAGGAAGGATGCCATGTCGCTAGCACAAGAATCTTTTGCTTTGAGGGGTTATGTTGAGGCTATATGATTGCTGCGGTTCCATCTTTGAAAGAGGTCGTTGTTCCTACTGCTCCGGTTGTTGTAGTTGAATCCGAGAGCGAGAGCGACACGGCTGAAGCAGAGGAAACACCGGAAGTTGATAAGGGTGTGGGTTTGAAGAATGTTACTTCTGTCGCGAACTATATTGTCAACCTTAAAAACGCTAGAGACATCAACGCTGAATGCAAGGTTAGTGATACTATTCTTTGTCAACACTGAGTTAATTGTTGGCTTACCTGTTAATAATTTAATTAATCCCTAACATAAGTAGTACCACTAAAATTTTGTTGTAAAAGGAGAATCATATGTCTATTCTAATGTTGCCTATTTGATTGAAATAGTTCTTTTTTGTCGATTTTAAGTATTACAATCATTGTTCCTACTTGTTAACACCTAACAAGAATCTTACCATGCTTATTTGACTATACATTTCGGTTAATAATAATATTAGGCGTTACAGTTTCCATTAACATGCAATTGTATATGTATTTTTGACGGAATCTGATGACTTTCACTGCAGGTTCCTATTAGGTCTATTATCGACGACCCTGATGATCAGTGGCATTTGGAGCACGATTTCTCTTGGGGTGATGAGCGCACTGACCCCGCTGTTGAGACACTTGTGAAACTCATCAATGATGGCTTTGAATTCAACAATGACATGTTTGTCGGCGGCCTAACTTCTATTGATCTGGTAAGACTAAAACAACAGAAGCAGCGGGAGAAGGAGCCGAAGGATAAGAATGTGAAGGAAACTGTTTGTCAAACTTCGGCGGCTGGTGGAAGTGGCGAAGGGACTATTGAACCAATTTCAGACCTCGTATGTGCCAAGGTTCGTCAAGAGTTTGGACCTATAGAGTCCAGAATTGCAAAGGCTATTGAGGTGAGTGTTATAAACAGTCTAGGTGGAATGGAGGGTAGAATCAACGAATGTGTTGCAAATACTGTTAAGTCTTTGGAGAAGGGAGTCATTAGGGCTATCATGGAGTACTTGAACAAGTCCACGTCATCAATTCCTGCTGAATACAATTCCCCCCATCATGCCGCACCAGCTACAACGACGGCTCAGGGATAAGGATAATGCTGAAGCCTCTCACATCGGTGATGATGCAGAGTCGGCCTCTGAGGGCATTGAGGCAGATCAGGAAGACCCTGTCAGGCAATTGCTAGACGACCTTCAGGAAAATGCCATCAACGAAGTGGTAATTACATACGAATTTCTATCCTTCCTTAAACTTCACAAACCCTGACTTATCAACTTAACTAGCTTCGACACTGTCTCTAACGCAGACTAATCTTGCGGATGAAGCCGGGGAAACCAACTTACCAGAACAGTCAAATCCACAGTTGGAGAGGACTGAGCCTCTATCCCACGCGGTATGTAAAACAAATTTTCATTTAAATGTTAAACTTATTTGCATTGGCTAAATAAATTGTTAACACGTAATATATTATGTATGTGTTACTATTGATAATAATTCCTATTATACTCCAGCCAAGTGCTAGTGTCTCAATTGTGCCAGCGGGTCAACAAATCATATCAGGCACAAGCACCCAATCGCCAGTTTCGGTAATTAATTATATATTTAATTTTCAGTTAACAAACATCCTATCTACAACAACCTTCCTCATTTATATGTCAATATGTCACAAGCACACATATTACCACCATCCTTCTCCATCGGTCTCTCACAAGATGAAGTACCCCCCCCTGTCATTGACATGAACCCGCTTGGATATGTTCTCCCAACTATAGAAGAAAACAACCAAACCATACTTGGTTGTAGAGGCAAGTGTTCTAGGAAGGGACCCACTGTTCTCTAGGACTACGAGGTACCCCCCAAATGAAAGTTGGTTTCCGCATCCTTCCTGATATCGAGCAATTGTTTGAACAATTGAAGCGCACCGTATATTTGGCAGGGTATGTTAACACTTTCTTTACCGCGTTAACGTTTAGATTAACAGCTAAGTTTATTTGTACTATGTGATCTAGTTTGTATGGTTTAAATATTCCTTTTGTGGATTTGTTCACATTGATGGCCCTACTGCTATCACAGCGACTGAGTTTTTGGATATAGCAAATAGGCACACTCAGCTGACTCCGCAGGTATATATTCATATCTTTTATCATGCATTAAAAATTTTAAGTCTTATACACGTTATGTGATTTATTGAGTAGGTGATGGATGCCTTGATGCGGTATTTGGCTTTTGAACATGAAATACCTCAGAAATCAGTCAAAGTTTTTGATACTACTCCTCCCACTGCAATGAAACACAGCTACTCCAGATTTGTTAAAATAGCAGTGAAAGACAGGCTTCGTCTCAAGTTTACAGATGATGTCCTGATACGTTTGCGAGACAACCTTGCCGAATGGGTTTACTTCTCTTTCAACATTGACCGGAAGCACGGGGTTGCTGTTGGTGTGGAAAAAAATGCTCGCACACTTCATGTGCTAGATTGCAACACCTCAATGATGACAGACGAGGTGATGAAGAGAGAACTCAATCCGATTGCGGCTATGTTCCCATATTTGATTAGGCAGTGACACCTAGATTCAAGCAATCTCAACACACTCGGTTTCATTGTGAAAAGGCCTAGGGGCATCCCACAAACTGCATCACCAACAGACGCTGGATCGATAACATTTCTCCTTATTGATGCACATTGTTAGGCCAGATTGGAAGGATGCAAAACAATTAACACCCGTGTGCTCCCTGATGCGGCTAAGCAGCTTGCTGTTAAGTTCCAGCGTTTCCTTTCTAGGCCACCTCAGCTTTGATCACCACCCCAACATTATGATAATCTAATTTGGACTATTTCCCTTTGTCTGTTGTTTCCCCTAAACTTCTGTTGTTGCTCTTCCTGTATGGCAAAACAAATTATCATATCTATCTAAATTATGTTGATTGATGATGTAAACGGATTGCTTACATTCTTTAGTTATCCTCAACAGTAGTCGCTTACGTGGAATCATAGTTCTTACTGTTAACATTTATGTTACCATCTAACAAATCAACACATGCCAACCCTTTTATGATTTTTTCCTGATCCTTTCCAAAATTTTCCCACCATTAATATTCTTCCATCATTGTAATTAGTTTTATACTCAAATTTCTCTTGTTCATGAAGTCAACTTTGACACATATTCAATACTCTTAACATTCCACTTAGACCCTAATAAAAAATTTTACAAGTGAGGTACTGTCCTAAACATTCCTTCCCCTGTTGACGTGCAACAATATTTCTACATAAAACTGAGTTTGACATGAAACTTAACCGGTTACCAAACTTCATTAGAGCTTTTAGAGTTTTGGACCTGGACATTACAATGGAGGGAAATATCTTTCTCTACCCGAATCGTACAATACATATTACGTCAACGTGGTAAGAGCTTAGGGGAATTGAAATAACATATTACATAGCAAAAGATAAGGTCGCCCCTGATCTAACCTTCAAAAGACCATCCGCCCTTCCATTTCCTCTCCTAATATAGATCACAAACTCTTCTAGATAGGCATTTTGCAGGTGACACATTTGTGATCCGCACCCCCGCACCTGGTACAAGTCCTTCTACGCTTAAAGACTCCCATGTTCTGTAAATTGAACAAATTACCGTAAAAATACTCGTTAACACGTATATAGCCTTCTAACGCTTATTTATTTATTGACTTGTAAATTTCACTCCATCATTGTGTTTTACTTACCCTGATCTCTCCAGCTGAGAGAATTCTGCTCTTCATAGGTCTCCCTGGTGGCCTTCGTGTTGCCGGCAGGAGGAGGGTGTACATTTTGGTCTGCACGGATGTAACCATATCAATGTTTACCGGATTGATGACTCCTTCATATGCCTTACGCCATGTCTCTGTGTATATTCTTCAGCAATCAAGGTCTCTACCCTGCGTGTGCCGTTGATAGCTACTCCTATTGCATGGACACAAGGAATACGAAGCTTATCAAACTCCTTGCAAGAACACGTCTTCCTCTCTAGATCCACTCTGTTGTACACACCCATTTTGTTGTCTATCTCGAACTCCTCATTTATGATATGTCTCACATTGAATCCCGCTGCCAAATGAAAGTTACGTGATAACATAGATGCAACCTTCGGCGTTACGTCGTTAAGATTGGAGTTAGCAGCTTCACGTCTAGAGGAGAACCACCCCATTAGCATTGTCCTAATGTACTCCAACAGTGCAACTATTGGATACCCTCTAGCTTCAGCCAATGCTGCATTAAGTGACTCGGCAAGGTTGCTTGTCATGACATTGTATCTCTCACCCTCGAAGTGAGCCCTTGCCCAGTGCTCTAGACCGACACGAATTAGGTAGTCTGCGCAGGCTATGTCAACTGTCTTGATTTCGTTGAAGTGGACGTAGAAGTCCTCAAGCTTGTATGCCCTTGCTGCCCGGCCTATCAGGTATAGTAGGTGTTTTTTCTTGAATATGGTTTGGATGTTTCGCAGTAGGTGGAGAATGCAGGCGCAGTGCTGTGCCATAGGATAAACCTGTGACACCATAAATAACTATATTAGCAGCCCTTTTCAAAGTTATTAACGGATAACAATTTCCTTAACAGTTACCTAGAAAATTGACAGTTATTCCTACCTATAACCAAAGTTTTAACAGTTACGAATAATAATATAGACTAACACAATGATGCAACTCACCTTCTTAATCCTGAGTATATTAAACTGTGTCGATCAGACACAAACACTAGTGCCTCTGAATCAGGCACAACCTCCTTTAGCTTCCCAAAGAACCAAGTCCAAGCTTCATCATTCTCACTGTCCACTATCCCAAATCCGATTGGGAATATTTGGTAGTTCTCGTCTTGTGCACTGGCAGTTAGGAGGCATCCTGAATACTTGCCCTTAAGGTGGGTCCCATCTATAATGACATCTTTCCTCATGTGTGTGTAGCCTTGGATGCTTGATGCGAAGGAGAGGAATACATATTTGAATCGTTGGCCACCATCTGGTGCATGTGTAGTTTCCAACGCGACGACCGAACCTGGGTTTGTTGTTAGGACCATGTGGAGGTAAGCCGGCAGTGTTTGGTATGACCCAGCCGCATTCCCCTCTCCTTCACTCACCGCATATTCCCTTGACTTCCAAGCCTTCCAGTAGGAAATAGGGACGTTGTGGTCATGCCTTATTACTTCCCCCACCACTCTTGCATTTGGATGGTGACTATACTCCCACCTTTCCCCCACCGAGCAGGAATGGACCATATCCATCTTCCTTATCTCAAACCTTTCAGATCCCAAGATCTTGGCCGCGTAAACTCTCCATCCACACGTCTTCCCCCTACACTGCAGCAGCATTTTCCTTGGCTCTAATCTCTTAACCAAGAATCAAAACTTGTTGGTAATCGCATATAGGGTCATGTAGACCTTGAATGCCTCTCTGCTTTTAAACACTTTCCCAAGATAGAGCTCTCCTGAAGACTCATTTCCTGCCCCTGGTAAAGGTTAATTGATGTTAACATAAGCAATACGTCGCTAAAACATCCTATACCGGCTAACAGTTTTATTTGTTTAACTTTTTGTTTGTTTCTTAAACTCTGTCACTTTTATACCATTTTTTTCCACGCCTGTTGGTGCCCCCTTGTCAGCTTTTTCCGTTGAAATTATTTGCTCCTTATTTGTTAAAGCTCCAGCAAACTCAGCTGCCAGGTTCCTAATCCAGCTGTAACAATCTCCGGATCCGTTACCCTCTTTGGTAACACTTAACCCTAACGTTAACTGTGTTGCGGATCCATTACCTGCCAATATTTACATCAATCTTATTAGGTTTATTTTTACTCACGTTTAGCAACAAGTAACACCTTATTTACATATAAATGTGCACATACCTATTGTCATCCCCGTCTCCATCACACCGAATTGCCCCCTTAGCAAACACCCATCTAATGAAATCATTCCGATGTCTTTCACATGTTCTTCCTCCTCAGTAACTACCCCTTTCCCCTTATCATGCGTCATTATCCCCTCCCCCACCTCTGTTGTAGCTGTTAAAAATCATTGTATCAGCAACATCTCAAATACTTAACAACCCATCATATTATTATAAACTAAATCTCTACTTACAGAAGGCTACGAAATCTTGTTCCTCTTGACCTCCTACATTAGGGATCTCTGTCAGTCTTATCCCCCCACTAGCAAACATTACAGCAGTTTGAGTTAGGGGTAGGTCAGAAGAGTCATCTGATGAGTCGATGTTGATGTGCATAGGTTCGGGTTGCGGATATTCGTACTGTTCACCAACCAAGGCCATTTGTTCAAGGATGGCCATTTCATTTGGGTTGCATATGCTCCTGAGTATCTCCTCGTACACCACCATGTAACCTCTAGCTCGCAGATCTATTTATAGCATAATACAAAGTTTGTCAGTTAACTATTATATTACAGGCTAAAGACTATATTGATTGTTAAGAACACAATTATACCTCGTAGATCCACTTGATTCCCACCAGTTGTTATTTGTTCGACCACATTCAGGCCGTCTTCCTCGTCCCTCTGGAGCCTGTAGCAGTCCACATCTTGTTCACCCAGGGTCACGTACAACTCTAGCCAAACATGGTCTACCCTTCAGCCATGAATAGGCTCCACGTCATCATCCTCTTTTACCTTAACTGGTGGGGGGAGTATTCATCAGTCTCTCTTTCAATGTCTGGAAAGTCGTACGTCAGCAACACTTGCTCCGTTCGTACCATGAGCTTCTCAAGATTGTACTTCTCCCTTACAATACCCATCAGGGATAGGTAAGTCGTGTTTTCCCTCAGCACCACCTCGTGTTTCACCATGGTTTTGTCGACGTTGAATCTCCATGCGCTCTGTGCGCATCTTTCCCAGTCTCTGGCAACAAGTCGTACAGGGTAACTCATTGTCCAACCCGTAACTGCTAAAAACATAATCAACCGTTAACATAGATAGTTGGTATGATGATAGTAAAAGGAAGAATAATACTGATGAGTTTATGTTTCACCTTCTACAATGAGTGAAAACGATGTCTGTCTCTCGTGTTCAACCGCGAATCACAGCGTTCGTTCTCCCTCTTAGAAACTACAATCTTCTCTATTGAGCTTAAAACAATGACTTGCACTCTAGCTCCTCTTTTATCTTACAATTATCATGGTATTTCGTACACTCACCACTATCGATAACGTATCGATGCTACCGCTAAAAAGCGTTGCACGAGTAACCGAGATAACATGTGGAGGAGAACTCATCTAGCTGTCAGATTAGGTTAAGGAATAGTTTCCTAGTGTTTCGGCGTGCAACGCTTTTGTGTCAGCGGCTGACACAAGCGCCGAATGTCAACGTGAAGGATGGAGGTCATTTTCGTCATCGCAGGCACAAATTGTAGGCTTTGGGCCGATTAAGTCAATCGGTGTGTACTCTTCCAATTTGGGCCTCTCATATGTATATTTGACTAAAACTCTCTATTTATTATATCATTTGGTTTTTAAAAATAAATACTGTAAAGGGTAACATTGATGGCTTTCTCCAGTGAAATGTTTGTCAAGTCTAATCAAGATAATGTCTTCGGCGTGAGAAATGATAGGGGCTAACATGTATACTCTGTGTTCGGAATTACGCTAGACGTTAGTCGGGCGGTTGATTGGAGCCTAACAACTTAAAAAAATCGGGGATTAATCAGGATTAGGTTTTAACCTTCATTTATATACATTGCAGTAAACTTACAAATAAACTGTTGTGGTTTGGTGGTCAAAGTTGAAGTTTTTAGTCTCCAAATCTTGGGTTCGACGTGACATGAGCTTCCTTTGCCTCTCTTATTTTTTTCCCTTTTAATGAGTGGTATAATGGTAAATTGTTCACTATCTTCCCCAATTATTTTTTTAGGTTTTCGAGTTCTGAAGCTATTTATATGGCCGCTTACAATTGTTTTCTTATAAATCATCAGGTTTTCTTGTGGTTTGTCTTGTTTATGTCTCAGATATAAATCGTTGGGTTTAAATTTTGTTGAATTTTAGTTTCAGAAATTTTGGCTTAATTACATTGAACCGAGTTGGATCTACGCGGGCGAGTTTCAGATTTACACGGGCTGCGCGGGACAAAGTCGGTTCACCTAGTTCATCCTCCGATTTGCTCCTTTTTTCTGCGGTCGAGCTCCGAACAGCGACAAGACAGGCGAGTAATCGCCACGACGTCCGCATTTTCGAATACGGTGTATACTTGATTGGATTAAAGCTGTGGTAAATCGAAGACCATATTGAACTATAAAGATTACAAATGCTTAGAAATGGTTATGAATCCTTCATAAATTGGTCATAAGATATCATTTAAATTATAAAGATTGACTTAAGCAACTGACATATTTTCATAACCATAATCACTAATTATTTAGGGGGGGGGTTATTGGGACATGAATTTTTGTGGAATTTGATGATTCTAATAGTTGAGAAAATTTTACGAGTTACCTAAATTCATCAAATATTTTTACATAGATTTCCATTATCTATTATTGACTTGAATAAAATTTTACTGATTGTTATTAAAGTAAGGAATTGATGGTGGTAAGAAAAAAGGAAAGAGAAACATTTTAATTAGTGCTTAGAAAATTATCGTAATAAAGTTTATTAAACATTTCCACAAATTATTATGGGGGGTTTTGTTTTTTTTTTTAACATTAAAGTTAGCCCAATGGGCTCGATTACAAGGTTTGGTTTATTACAAACGGATCAAACAAACTTAACAAGAGAAGCATTAGATATAGGCCCAAACCGAAGAGGTTAACTTATGATTAGGTCTTCCACGTGCCGCCTGAAGAAAAAAGCAAGAACACGTGTGATGCAACGTGTCCTCCATGCGATGCAACGTGTCCTCCATGCGATGCAACGATGTTGACCGCTTCGTTTCTTCGCCGCCGGGAACTTTCTGGGTCGAACCTCCGTCTTTTGCTTCTCACCACCAGATCATCCTTTGTAAAAAACCATTAACCTTTTTGCTCCACCTCTGCTCCAACCTTTTGCTTGTGCTCATAGATCTCTATCTACCGCCGATTATAACTTTGAGAGAGATTCGATTTGGCCAACATGAGATCTTTTTGCTGGACCGCTTTCTATATAAGAAAACGCCGGCTCTTCTAAGTCTCTGTTGAAACAGACAGAATCAATCTAACTCCACCTCTTCCTTGTCGCGAAGATACTTTACTAATAGCATGTCGGCTTCTCCATTGAAGTAAAGGTTGATTCTTCTTGAATAGGAAAAAGGTGCATATCGTTGAATAGAAAGAGAAACCATCCCAAACAAATGGAATCTAAATTTTTTCTTTGCAGAAGAGGAGACTGATTTAACCTGATTTATTATTCAACCCAATATCAAAGAGATAAAGTTGGAATGAAACCATCAGCTTCGAATTTGGATTGAAAAGCACTTCAAAAATCCCCATGGGAAGAAAGATCCGCTACCGGAAACTAAAGTATATATAGATCAAACAAAAAACAAAAAGAGATGTTGGTAACCGGTGGCCTAAGCCACCGATTACCAAAACCTTCCGCGATTTCTTAAGGTTAGGCTAGAGAGAAGCTAGAGAAAATAGAGAGAGAGAGAGAGAGTCGACAGTCGCACGCATATGTTAATTATGGGGGTTTTGTTACCCGTTTGATATCCCCCCTATAAAAATGAAAAATTCTATAAAGAACACACCGATTAAACATTTTTGCAAAACCCCCAGATATCATTTTTGCTAAACATCTCCTATTATCTTAACAAAGAACATGTTACTTATGATATGTTTTTTTTAAAACATCTTATATAGCTTGTAGCATTTATTTATTTATTACGAATATATATTATGTTATTAATGTTAATTTATATTTATTCTCTTCCAGTTTTTATATAGTTTTGTAGTTTTTTTTTATAGTCAAACATATAAAAAAACAAAAAGTTGTAGTTTTGTAGTTATAGAAAAGAACTGAATTGTGTTTTTAAATCATGTTAAAGTTATGGTTTATATTATGGCATTATTGAATTTTGTGTATTTTATTACATAGATTTCAAAAATCTTATGGGTATACATGATATTCTCAAAGTTAAGTCTTATGAGTAAAAATAAAAAAAAATTCACATCCCAATAATAATAGATTTTAGTAGAATCATAAAATCAGCGATAACTAAATTTTTTCCAATAACAAATGATTTTGAATAAAATTTAAAAGTCTCCACTCCAATAACAATGGATTTTACTTAGATTTTGTAAATTGATATACCAATAACAATGGTTTTTCAAAATTTGATAATTCCAGCAAAATTCATGTTCCAATAACCCCTCCTTATATTGTTATGACTTTATGTAAATGATGGGTTAACGACTTATTTCCATACTATAACGACTATTTCCACACTATAACTATCATTTGCACGCCAAGTGAGACGTTAAGAAAGTAATGGGGATTGTTGTTTTAGGATGCTTGAGCATGATTGTGGTGTCTAAGCTAATATAGCTTTAGTTTGATAATCGTTTTGTCATGTTGTTGGTAAGTATATTTTGTGTAAGATGTTGGGAAAACAAAGTATGTTATGTTAGACGTTTTAGTTGTCTTATGTCCTATGAATCTCGAGAATCAAGGTTTAGCAGCCATTAAAAGTATCATATTTTGAGTGCAAACCTGACAAATAATGAGTTTGAATACACCAAAAGAGAATTTAAAACCCATTACAGTAGACAAAAATGTCGAGAAACAATGTACTAGAACCTCAAAAAGTACCAAAATGCTGAGAACCAAAGTCCTAGAACCACAAAAAGGTACTTAACTCGCGAAACATGATCCTAAAACAAGAAAAATACACCACTTCTCACTTCATTCCTTCTTCACATCTTCACTTCTCAGGTTGAGTGGCTTGTGTGCAAACACCTTGAGAAGATTCAGACTGAGAAGAGGCATCACTAAAGATAGACTCAAAAACGACAACACACACCATAAACACAACAAATCACACACCATGAACAAGAGAAATTAGACACCAAGAAACTCACCTTTTTATTCTTTTATGGAATCTACGCGTGGCAGCACCACATATTCCGCAGTGCATGATCCTTCAAGAACTCTTTTTTTTTTCACTGGTAACCCATTCACACTTTTCTTCCTCTTTTTACCTGCTTTAGTCTCCTTCTTACAACTTGGTTGATATGGTACCACAAGTTCAACTATTGGTGGTTGTGGTTCTTTGGGCCAAAATTTTGCTCCCCCAATGGAACAATCCTTTCAACATATGTTTTCCTCCACGTACTTTTTCTAAACCAGTGAGCCAAATAGTTTTGAGCTTTTAACCCTCTCTTCATCATAATTCCATATGCATGCTCACAAAGAACCCTTGTAATCTCCCATCTCCTACAACTGCAAGTCCTATTTGCCAATCTCACTCTATATGAACATCCATTAAGACTCAAATCATATGTCATGTTCGTGGATGGTCGAGTCGTGCATTCTGAAGCCTTCTCACGCAAACTCTCGAGCATGTCAATCACATAAGGTGTGCAAAGACCATCATGGCTGGTGGCAATCACATCCCTTTTAGCTATACGAACCATTGCCAAATGAGCAATTGTCTCCAACAACGGTATAAAAGGCTTGTCTCCAGCATTACCTATTGAATTGTTGAATGGTTCAGTTGAGTTGTTTTCCACGTCCTCACAACAAGATTCGAGCTTGTAGAATGCCTTACACCACGTTTTTGGCTTTAACTTCATCACATCATCATAATTTTCACGATCATATCTAAATACGTTCAAAAGGTTTGCTCTGTAGTCACCCTCATTGTAGCTCCAATCAAGGTTCTAAATCTTTGGATTCATCTTGTTTTCCGAATACTTGGTTTTTAAGTTACCATAGATGTGTCTCACACACATTTTATGCTCAATAAGTGACATTTATATCTTCACAGTCGCAATCGACCCCTTTTGACGATCAGAAACCATAATGTAACCAGCTCATTCATTTAATCCTATATCAACTTTGATCTTCCTCACAAACCACAACCAGTTATCTTTGTTTTCAACTTGTACCACAGCCCATGCGATTGGGTAAATCGTGTTATCAGCATCCTCAATCAAAGCCACCAGCAATTATCCTTTCATCTTAGACAATAAACAGCCATCTACTCCAGTTAGAGGCCTACAATTTTCTTTCCAATTTCTTCGAAGGATGTCAAAGCAAACATAAAATATGTTAAAGGCATCAAACCCTTCATCATTACGCACAAAATCAAGCACAATAGAAGAATTCTGATTAGATTCATTTATCTCACTACATAATCACATAATCTTCCAAACTGCTCATCATACTCTCTTTCAATCCATCTGACCACTTTGTTCCTAGCATGTTGGCATTGAGGCCTAGTCACATTGGGCTTTCATTTCTCCATAATGAGCCACTTAGTCTTTATTGGCATGAAATACTCAGGTTCCTCTCTAATCTTGACAATAAAGACTCGAGCTATTGCAGGAACTTTGAGCATCACACAAGTACCTCTAGTAACACAGCTATTCTCCTTTGTTCAATATCTTAAATTGCCATTTGTTGGGAGATTTTTCTAAGATTGAGCAATAAATTTTCCAAGAGCAACGTTTACCTACACAAACAAACGCAATCTTGGTCTTATCATATCGATTAAGCTTGAGGTTCTGACCCGTTTTTAGAGCATAGTCAAGCAATGCTTCCTTAAACGCAATTCCACTGATGAAAACTTACCCTACATACAACTCACCACTGCCTCTCTTAATATCATTGCACCTGTAGATAGTCCTTTGAATTTCTTCCCCCTCTTCTTCATCATCAGTCTCTGAATACAAGTTATGCTTCACTGACGGCTCATCAACAAAGTTGAAGGTTTTTTTCTCAATGTCGTAGTCATTACGCTCTCTTCAATATTCACCGCCAGAGTCAACAACAGGAGAATCTGTTGTACCTGAGTCAAATTCAGGAACCTCATTCCATTCCACGTTAACATCGGTCCATGAATCATCCATGTTCAATTTCTGAAATAAAAGGGTCCATGAACACACATCAACAACTACATAAAGAGAGAAACATAGAGAGGTTTTGCAAAAACTCATCCATGAACACACATCAAAAACAACATAGAGAGAGAGGTTTCAAAATTACCTGCTAGCACTAGCAGAGGAGTAATGTTGGGTCGCGAGTCGGTTCCTCTCTTGTCACGAGAGAGATAATTATCAATGCTCTTTAGTCTCCAATTCACTCTTCGTCGTCGATCCCCTTGTTGCAAGAGAGAGAGAGAGAGAGAGAGAGAGAGAGAGAGAGAAAGACATAGATTTTTGAATTTGGGGCTTTAGAGATTTTAATTTCACCTTTCAATGTTGGGTCACGGGTTGAGTTTAGGGATCCAATGGTTAGTTTGGGCTATCGATTGGGTTAATCCGGTTTACATTTCTAATCAGGTCATATTGGGTCATTTTAGGTTTAATTAGGTTGATCACTGGTTTAGTTTTAAAATGAAGAATACTAAACCTACTTTAAACCATGATTGTCAATACTAGTTCATCATTCAATCTTTAGGGGGAAACATGTTTCAATCTTTTCGTTTGGGAGAAAATAGGTTAACATAGTTTAATTGTGGGCAATTATGACGAGGTTTAAAGTTTCTATGGAATTGTTACTATATGATATTATGGTGTGGAAATAGGCCGTTAACCCTATTTTCTGCTAGGCTTTTATTAGATTGTGGAACGAGATTATAACCTCACAAGATTTTAATCTCACATATATTGTCAAGATCTGTATCACCAAGGATCATTTAAAAGGAACTTACGCTACCCAATCCAAACAACATTGCATTTTTGACCATATCGAGCACAAGAATACCCCAAAACCCATGATGAGCTGTCTCTTAAATTGCCTATTTCTACCACTAAAAACATATTTCAAAACATGTCCTTAACCCCTGAGACACCTTTAGTAAGAATTTCGATTAAACATGTCCTTAACCCCCCGGCCAGTTGCTTCTTCACCTGCAAGATGCATATTATACTCAGGAAATATCAGAGCTCGGGACAGCTTTTGAATCTGTAAGAGTTGGGTTTGGGCCATGACTCCATAAACGGCCGGACATGACCCATAAAGCAGAAGGATATGAACAGCTACTGTATCAGCCATTATTTGGTACTGTGAATGCCATGCCTCTAACGGTAAACACTATCGAGTCTCAGTTATCTCCCGTTGACCACTCGGAAAAGCTCAAGACCCGTTACGCTCCGCTTCCTAGAACCAGAGTAAACGCCTTCACCGACAAGATGCCTTCACGGTGATGTCGAAGATTTGCTTGTTCAAAGTGAAGCATTCCACTTCTTTTTCCGACCGAATCTTGTACGATTCATTAAGGCATCGAGAAGCTTCAGTAAACATATCACCAGTAGTTGCCCGCCGAATACACCTCCAACTCACGCGCTCCAATACGCCTCCAGAGAGTCACCTCCAAAGCTCAAATGCTTGAGAATGGACAAGGAAACCCCCACACTTCGATGCTGCTCCATATGCCACCACACACACCCCTCTCCTTACTGATCTAAGCCTCAAGTCGGTTAAACTGACCCAACTTCCAGATCTGCAAACAGAGTGACAAACAAACGCCTTGTGCCACCGCCTCAACGAGATCAAAGTAAAACGGCTTGCCAAAGCTCCGACAGCTAACCCTATAACACCAACCCTTCACGCGACCTCCTCTTCTCTTGACTCACCAGTGCTCCAGCTCCGTTTTCACTCATCTAGATCTCTCTCTCTCTGTCGCGGCCGAAACAGTCACTAGGAACCTCCAAACTTCACCAAAACCGTGGGCATCTCGTCCGGGAATAGATTACGGAAGAGAGGGCAAAGGAAAAACAAAAACCAGTGAGAGGGGGAAACTCCGACGCCAATCAAGGACTCCGACGTCGAGAGCAAAATTACCGCCGTACTAAGGTTCTGATGTTTGTAGAGAGCTTTTCAAAGTTTTTAATTTTTTGCCTCATTTATGAATCTTGTTTTTAATTACTCCAGGAGGTCTTTCTTCTTCTTAAAACATATGTAAATGTCAATCTATTACTTTTAAGAGCAATTGTTACGAAAATATATTATAAGTTAGAAATTTAGAAATCTGGTTTTTTTTTTTTCAAAAACATGTGGAGGTCTAAACTGTTTGGTAGCAAAATAGTTACTTTATCCCTATCATTTGGTTGCTTGAGAGCAGTGCTGAACATGAATATGTTAGACCCTCAAGCATATACATTTTTGGCCCATTAAATATGAAAAATTTACATATAGAGTCACTTTATGACTTCTTAATTACATGTGGAGTCACTTTCCACATGAGGCACACTTTTATGGTGTTGTTTGATATTATGCCCTTTAACACAATTTTCTTAAAGCTATCTATTCTCTCTCTCTCCTAAGTATCTCCTAACTCTTTTTTTTGTCAACTATCTCCTAACTCTATCTCACTTTCCCAATTCACAATTTATTTACTCTAACTCTATCTAACTTTCTCAATTCACAATTTATTAACCTCCTAGACCGCCGGTGAGCCAAGCCATGGATTACGAGCCCAACGTCACTGTGGATGAGCTTAGTGAAGCTATGGGGTTCACCACGAGATCTATCTCCTCCTCGCTGTGCTCAGTCTATGTCTTGGATTTCGAGCTCTAACACGCCGTCGTCCATGGATTCCGACATGGATTTTTAGGTCCACCACGAGATATGTCGCAGCACCATAGATTGAGTCACACCATGGTTTTTGAGCTCCACCACGAAGTCGTCAAGCCATGGATTGAGTCACGCCATGGATTTCGAGCTCCATCACGAGATATTATTAAAAATTCAAGAGATTTTATTAAGGCTATAACGTGTTGAAGAAAGCTAAAGACTTGGTTGCTGAAAGTTGTGGACACGAGCTTGTGTTCACAACTCTGACATCCACAACTCTATGTCCACCACACTTTTATTTATATCCACACACATATTTTCATCGTGTGTAAGGTTTTTCGTCTATAGTTTATCTTTGGTTTGTGGAAACCAGTTTAAATATTGTATCTTCATTAGTTAATCTTAACCAATTTTGTCTACATACATGTACATGCTCTGTTGTCCACGTATTTGTCGTCCATGTTTCTTTTATCCACATTAAATTCATCCACGATTTTCAGATTCATGTTTTATGTGTCAATAATAAAATATAATATATTTATATATATATTATAATGGATAATGAAATAAAAAAAATGAAAAATTATAATTAATTGCATTAATAAAAATTCTTATATATATATATTGAAAAATAGCTAAATAAACATAAAATGATAAAATAAAAGTGTAAATTGATAAGGATAAAATGGTCAAAATTTTTTTTGAGAAACACAAATTGTGTTCCTCAAGTGGAAAATGTCTATAGATGTTAAAAAAAAAAAGAAAAAATGGCTTAGAATGTAAGTTACTCATTAATTATTAACTTTTGAAAAAAATTCAAAATTATGTATACACGGGTTTGAATCCGTTCGTGCTTGACTAGTTTCTAGTCAGGCACGGCCTTACTTGAGACTTAACGCGTGCGGTCGATCTGGGCCTAGCGAGTTAACAAAAAATCAGAAAGAAAAGTGGGGAGTATTTGTGGATTTTATTAAGAATTATTATCGATTTATGCTGATATATAACTATATTTTTTTAACTTTTAACTAATAAGTGGATGTGGCCCAGCTGTTTTTGTATTCAAATTGCTTGGCTAAACATGGGTTCAAATTGTTTAGTACTATTTCGTTTGTTTTCTTTCATTTTTGTGTTAATGAAGGTCAAAAAAAGACATTGTCTTCATCTTCCTCACTGAACTGCAACCCTAATGCTGCGTTTCAGAATTTTTTTTCAACATATTCTTCGACTTTTTTGGTGATTTGCATCGTTTAACCTTTGTTTATTTGTTATTGATGATGAAATATGACAGATTCATGGTACAATCAACAATTTTATACTCGAAAATGCAGAATTTGTTTCCCCGATTTTTTGTCCAAACAAGTGAAAAACGCCACGAATCTTGGTCATATAACGCTTAATCGATGAGTAATCGGCCAAAATGGCCGCACTTTAGAACACGGGAATAATTCGCATTAAACTAATACTTACAGGAAGTTCAAAAAAAACTAATACTTACAGGCGTGTAATAGCCTGCAGAGCTCTACAATAGCCATCAAATCCTAACGAGTTCGGCTGCATTTAATGCTCGAATCTCTTAAAGATTTTGGTGTATGCAAAGGCACATACAACAGATATACAACACAGCTTCAGTTGTATTTGTTTTGTTTATATAATACACACTTATTCGAGAAAGTACTCACCATTTTTACTTTAAACTTGTTATTAATCTAACCTTCGCTTTTAGAGAAGAAGCTGTAACATTTCCATTTAACGAAGGCTCTCAAGTAAAATCTAAACCTTTAGTTTAGCCTTTAGTAGTTTAACTTTTAAATGTAGCTATTAAGGGTGACTTATAATGTATGTACTCAGCATTAAATATAGTTTCCGACATTCATTCTGCATCTCCAGATCATTAATGAGGTTGTTTCCGAAATTACAGTCTAGTGCACATATGTGATCGTTCTATGCAGTAGCTGCATAGGCTCAAGGGACATACATCTGCAGTTAAATCTCTCGCTTGGTGCCCTTTCCAAAGCAATTTGTTTGGATATGGTAGTGGTGAAGAAGATATGTGCAGACAGGGGCTTGCTTGAACTTGGTTAACTCTGGATCCCAAGTTTCTTTTCTCTTATGGAGAAACAAGGAACGTGAGCTTCTTAGTTCACATGGGTCTAAGCTGATACGACTTTGGATAGGTGTACACTTCCTGATCACTTGAAGTTTATAGTTTGTCGAAGGATGAGATGGAAACAAGGCGAATTGCTCTTGTTCGTTGGGTGGTTTCTTCATGCAAGGATGATGATTGCTCCTTAAGTTGTTTAGCTCTGGCGATCTACAAGTGTATCCTTCTATAGGATGATGTCTGATGGTATTTACGTAAGTAATAGAGTTAACTATCTGGTGATCGAAGGATGGATGCTCAAAAGTTGAACAAGAAGGAAGGAACTCAAGAGAGTTTTTTGCAAAATCTTTAAGTTTATTGATGGGTGCTTTGCAAAGGGTTACACGACAAGTATATTAAGAAAACCAAAACCTCCTGTTTGATCATTATCTAGGATAATTTTTATTATCAAGGACAATTGATCATTATCTAAAACTTAAAGAAGAAAAAAGAAAACTCCAAAACCAAGGTCATCTAGGATTATGCTAACTAAACCTACACCTAATGGGTTTATATCCCTTATTCCGATTCTTGGCAAACCATGAGGTTAAACCAATTTATCGGCCTAACCTTCCTCTTATAAGCCTCAAGCTTGTCTTTATCTTATATGAACTTAATCAGGAGCCCAAGTGCTCTCTTAAGGGTTTTGGTTTAGATCTTGTGAATGGCCAACCTGTATAAATGAGTGGGTCTTCATTTGGACCGTCCATATCTTGTTGGGCCAACAAAGGCCTCTCTTGGCCATTTTCTAATTGAGTCTGTTCCTGCTGCTCAAGTATTCGATCATCTTCATCTCCATGTTCTAGAGGTCGAACACTTTGATCTCCTGCTTCTTGATCCAGCTCAAACACAGTTGGTCCATTCATGTTCCTTGTCATTTCTCCTTCGGGTCAACCATTTCCTGACCAAGAACCATTTCCCGACCAAGGATCATTTCCAGCGCCTTGATGCTGGACAGAGTCATTTCCTGACCATCCGTCCTTGTTCGATCCATGCACCGATGGTTCATCCATGTTAGTAGCTGCCGGTTCACTTGAGCTTTGCTCCAGCTCATCCTCTTGTTCCAAATGCTATGATATTGAGTCTGATACTAAGCTGGCCGTATCATCCTCTCCTCCTTTAAAAGGATTTGACCTCAAACACAAGTCGTTCGCAAATAAAAGGAGATAAATCAGACACATTGAAAGTATGACTAATGGGGTACTTACCTTCAAGAACAATCTTGTAGGCATTGTTGTTGATTCTTTCCAAGACTTTGAATGGTCCATCCGAGTGAGGTAAGAGTTTGGATTTTCTTCCATTCGGAAACCTACCTTTCCTCAAGTGAATCCAAACCATATCACATGGTTCAAGGACGAGCTCTTTCCTCCCTATGTTTGCCTTCTGTGCATAGGCCTTGTCTTTTATTCAATATTCCTGCGTAGCTGCTCATGCAAAGACTTAACAAACTTGGACTATCTTTTGGCATCAAGGTTAGTCTGTTCTTTTAAGGGCAAAGCAATCAAGTCCAATGGTGAAAGGGATTAAAACCAAATAGGGTCTGAAAAGAAGTCATCTTGGTGGCTGAATGCATATAATTATTGTAAGCAAATTCGACACGAGGCAAACAATCCTCCAAAGACCTAATGTTTCCTTTTACGAGCGCTCAAAGTAAGGTAGACAACGTCTTATTCACAACCTCAGTCTGCCCATCAGTTTGTGGATGGCACGTTGTTGAAAAGAGTAACTTGGTTCCTAGTTTTCCCCCATAATGTTCTCTAAAAGTGACTGAGAAACTTAGTATCTTTATCCTAAACTATGGTCCTAGGTATACCATTCAACCTAACAACTTCTCTAAGGAATAAATCAGCTACCATTGTAGCATCATCCGTCTTATGGCAAGCTATAAAGTGAGCCATCTTAGAGAACCTATCTACCACCACAAAAATGTTGTCTCTAACTTTCCTAGTTCTAGGCAATCCTAAAACAAAGTCCGTGGACACATCAATCCACGGTGCAATGGGAATAGGTAAAGGAGTATACATACCTTAGCCTTGGTCTTGGACTTGGACTTGGACTGCTTCCACACTACGCACTGCCTACAGATCCTCTCCACGTCCAAATTCATTCGAGGCCAATAGAAGTGTTGCTGAAGAGCACTCAAGGTCTTGGCCACACCAAAGTGTCCCTTAAGTCCACAACTGTTAGATTCTCGGACATACAACTCTCTTAAGAAACAGGCTGGAAAGTATAGACGGTTTTTATAAAAGAGAAGCCCTTCCACACGATAAAACCCATCCACTGCCTGCTTCTTGGTGGCCTTATACTTATCATGGAAATCCATATCTCCTTCGTAGTACGACTTGACCTGATCAAAACCAAGTAGTTTGGCTTCCATGGTCGAGAGCATAGTGTATCTTCTTGACAAAGCGTCATCCACCACATTCTCTTTCCATTGCTTGTACCGAATAACATATTGGGAAGTCTCAATAAACTCCATCAATCTGGCATGTCTCTTATTAAACTTTTGCTGGCCCTTTAAGTGTTTGAGTGATTCATGATCCGTGTGGATCACAAATTTCTTTGAAATAAGTAATGTTGCCAAATCTAGAAGGCCCTCACTTATGCGTTCAATTCCTTGTCATAGGTGGGGTAGTTTAACGTGGCCCCTCCAAATTTTTCACTGAAGTATGCAATTGGCCTCTTCTCTTGCATCAACACGACTCCAATTCCCAGTCCTAAAGTATCACACTCTATTTCAAATGTTTTGTTGAAATTTGGTAGCACCGCATTGGTTAGCCTTTCCTTGAGTGTTTGAAAAGCATCTTCTTGTTCCTCTGTCCAAGTAAGCACCCCACACTCTTTTTCATAACCTCTGTCAATGGAACGTCTATAGAGCGGAAATCCTTTACGAACCGTCTGTAAAATCCTGAAAGTCCGTGGAAACTCGTCACCTCGCCTACGGTCTTTGGGACATGCCATTCCCTGATTGCTTGTACCTTCTCTTCGTCCACCTTAATTCCCTTCTTAGTACAAGAAAGACAAGGTGATCCGTATCAAAGGAACACTTCTTGTAGTTGGTGAACAAAGTTTCCTTTCTTAGTACGTCTAGGATTTTTCTTAGATGGTTGACATTCTCGTCCATGGTCCATCTGTAGACCAAGATGTCATCAAAGTAGACTACCACAAACAACCCAATGAAGGTTATTAGGACGTGGTTCATAAGCTTCATAAAGGTGCTGGGTGCATCGGTTAACTCAAAAGGCATGACTAGCCACTCATAAAGACCATGCTTGGCTTTGAACTCAGTATTCCACTCATCTCCTTCTTTCATCCAGATTTGGTGATATCCACTCTTCAAATCGTTCTTGGAGAAGACACATGATCCATATAGCTCATATAGCATATCATCCAAATGAGGGATATGATGGCGATATTTCACTGTGATATTGTTGATTGCTCGACAATCTACACAGATACGCCAACTACCATCCTTTTTAGGCACAAGGAGGACCAGAACAACACAAGGGCTCATGCTTTTCCTGATGTGGACCTATTCTAGTAACTCGTCCATTTGTCTCTGGATCTCCTTGGTCTCATTGGGGTTGGTCCTATAAGCTGGACGGTTGAGAAGAGAGTCTCATGGAACAAAGTCGATCTGATGTTCAATGCCCCTAATGGGTGGTAACCGCACTGGACTGTCTCCTGGAAACACATCTAGATATTCCTACTCAATTTCTCTCGGTACTACCGGGTCAAAGTTAGAATAAGAAGTTAACAAATCCATGAAGATTAGTAATACCAAAGATTGCTGATCAAAAAAGCTTGTTTAAGGTCGGAAGATGTAGCAAGGAGACTTAAACCTTTTACCTTAACCTATAGATTGGTGGCCTTGGATCCAGTTGCTCGTTCTGCCTCCCTTCTTTGATTAACTTGAAGTTGATATTTGTATACCTCATGTGGTGTCAAAGGTACCAACACTACCTTTTTTATCATGCACGAAAGAGTGCATGTTGGTGTATCCATCATGAATGGCCTTCTTATCGTATTGCCAAGGCTGTCCAAGTAGGATGTGGTTGGCTTCCATATGAAAACATCACATGTGATGGTGTCTTGATACTGGCCAATAGTGAAAGGGACGGTGACCTTATGTGTTACCTGCACTTCCCCATCTTCACCCAGACATTGGAGTTAGTAAGGCCTCAGTTGTGCATGGGTGGTCAACCCTAGCTTCTTGACCATGATTTCACTAGCTGCATTGGTGCAGCTTCCTCCGTCTATAATTAAATTGCACACTTTGCTTTGGAATAGGCATATAGTATGGAAAAAGTTCTCATGCTGCTTCTGAGTTTCTGGTTCAGACTGAGTATTGAGGACTCGTCGGGTGACAAGTAGATTTCATGAGTAGGATAATTCACAGTCTCTTCTTCCTCAGTTGGTTGCTCTTCTTCATCAGACACTATATCTCCACTTGGTAAGACCAGCATGGTCTTTTTGTTGATGCACTCATTAGCTTAGTGTCCAAACCCTTGACATTTATAGCACTTGATGTTTCTCGACCGGTTATTGGGTACTGAAGCTTTGTTCTTCTCATCCAGTGTAATGCTCGGAGGACGAGGGTCTTCTTTAGACTTACTGATCTGCTTGTCGTGTCGGGCATAGGTAGGTTTGGAAGAAGTACCAAACTGGTTCCTGCCTACGCCTCTTCTTTTATTCTGATGTTTAATCATGATAGCCTTGTGAAATATCTCCTCTATTGAATCATACTCTTGATCTCAATCTGGTCATGAATGTCCCAGTTTAAACATCCCTGAACCTAGCCATAGTGGCTTCTTCGGATTCAACGACATCAGCTTTGATCCTAAGATTATCCAACCCTTGGTGATAATGTTCCACTTTTTGGGTTCCTTGAGTTAGCCTTCGTAGACGTTGGTGAAGTTCTTTGTGGTAGTGGGTCGGGACAAACCGTCTCCTCATAACCTCTTTCATCTCATACCAAGAAATTATCTAAAGTTTTCCATGACGTATCCTAGTGTTAGATACTTGTTCCCACCAGTTGATTGCATAGCCCTCGAACTCAATGGCTGCTAGCTTTACTTTCCTCTCCTCAGTGAAGTTTTGACACTTGAAAACAAGTTCAATCTTCTTCTCCCATTCAAGATAAGCACCCAGATCGTTTTCCCCAAGAAGGGAGGAATCCGAAGTTTGAGATTCAGCTTGCGGTCGTCTTTGGTCAGGCCGATTCAACCGTCCCTCACCTTCCTCATCAGCTGGATCATCGACAGCTCCTGGCATAGCTCGAACTGGAGTGTTTTCTCCTGGAGCTATAGCTCTACCTGCAGCATTAACAATCTCATGGGGTATGATGTTAGCATAAAAACGTTCAGCATGGTCCTGTAGTCTCCTCTCCAGGTCCCCTAGCATGGCCTCGAATTGCAATTGATCGAGGAATATGCATTGGGCGAGTGGTTCGACAGGAGGGTCTTCAGCTCCTTTTTCATCGGCTATGGTTTCCTGCTTAAATTAAAAGGAAAACAAAAAAAAACATAAGACAAAACACAAAGTAATTGAAGAATTAAAAAAAAAAGACTCTTTCTTTTCTGGACTCCCTCAACAACCTTGCATTCTATGATTCAGCAGTGAGCAAGGTTCCCAATCACCTAAGATCTAGAAAACCCTAACTCCTTACGTTAACTAGATTGATAGATTGTAAGACTTTTGGTGTCAGATCACCTTAACTAGCCAGATCAGATTTCTCCTCGGTCGATTGATTTTCTCCTCAGCCTTTTTCTTCTCTTTCTTTCTTGTTTTCTTTTTTTTTCTTTTTTTTAAAGGCTAGCCCGTTCTGAGTAGAAGTCTTGATAGGTAGAAAAGATGAGATAGATGTGATGGAGCAAGAAACACAAACCCTAAAACCTACAAGTGGCTCTGATACCACTTGATATAACCTTGGATAGGTGTACATATCCGGATCACTTGAAGTTTAGGGTTTGTCGAAGGATGAGATGGAAACAAGGCGATTTGCTCTTGTTCATTGGGTGGTTTCTTCATGCAAGGATGAAGATTTCTCCTTTAGTTGTTTAGCTCAGACGATCTACAAGTGTAACCTTGTATAGGATGATGCATGTATTCACATAAGCAATAGAGTTAACTATTTGGTGATCGAAGATGGATGCTTAAAAGTTGAACAAGAAGGAAGGAAATTGAGAGAGTTTGATTGCAAAAGCTTTAAGTTCATTGATGGGTGTTTTGCAAAGGGTTACACGACAAGTATATAAAGAACACCAAAACCGCCTAATTGATCACTATCTAGGATAATTGATCATTATCTAGGATAACTGATCATTATCTAAAATTTAAAGAAAAAAAGGAAAACTCCAAAATCAAAGCCATCAAGGATTATGCTAACTAAACCTACACCTAATGAGTTTATGACTCTTATTCCAATTCTTGGAAAACCATGAGGTTAAATCAAGTTATCGGCCCAACCTTCCTCTTATAAGCCTCAAGCTTGTATTCATCTTTTATGAACTTTATCCCGAGCCAAAGTGCTCTCTTAAGGGCTTCGGCCATAGTTCTTACGAATGACCCACCTTAATAAACGAGTGGATCTTCATTTGGACCGTCCATATCTTGTTAGGAAATAAAGGCCTCTCTTGACCATCTTCTAATTGATTCAGTTCCAGCTTTGCTCCATCTCGTTTCTTGTCTTAATGCTCCGAGGTTAATTTTGATCCTAAGCTGGCCATATCTTAAGCCCATCGATGGTGAAAATGGCTGAACTCTCTGGTTATACATCAAGAATCCTATCGATGGAAGAAAGTCCGGATGGTTGTACTGTAGTTTCAGTAGCATGAGACGAAACTCTGAGATTTTGGAATGTTTTTGGAGTACTTGAGACCGCCAAAACAAAACTGCTCCAAAAGCAGCTCATGGCCCGTTTTCTCATGTGGCTCGTTTTTATTGGTGCGACCTGGATCAGCTTCAAATCTATGCTCTGGAAGCCAATACACGTCTCAGAATGAATATGGGCCATAGCACAGCTTAATGGGCTTACTGGAGAGCTTATTGGCCTTATTCATGAGGTATTGGACCGACAGAAGGTTATGGGCCTTGATGAGGCCTTTATAAAGATAGGAATGACTATGGACCAACATGGACGTCTAGTATTAAACCTGATTTACCAAGGAATTGATGGAAGGAAGCTGGTTGGACAGGAAATGAAATGGATGGTCTGGCATGATCTAGAAATGGACCGATCAAACCGACATGGCCGAGAAATGAGTTGGAAATGGAAGATGAAGAACCAGACCTGGAAATGGATTATCAGGAGTATTTTCATAATCCAAATGAGCTTAAGGAGGTACTTGGTCGTAGCAGAAACAAGATGGATGGAGCCCAAGCAAGAATTGTCCGAAAAGGGCCTTTATCGGCCCAAAAAGTGGAAAGACAAGCCAGCTTGGATTATGATTAGGCCAAGAAGATTAGGAACGTCTAATATGGTTTATTTTAAGTTTATTTATGATTTTTTATTAAGTGTAAACCAATTGCAATTGAGTTTAGGGTTAGTAAACCAATTAGGAATAGGTTTAGACTAAACCAACTTGGTTTAGGTTTAGGGTTTTTTTAAGCTTAGGATTTTGTTTTCTTATTTCTTATTTATGTAGCCACGAGCCTCCATGTAAACAATCAACCATTATTAAATAAAATTAAGCTTTGGCTCAGACAATTGTCTCTAAGGAGATTCTCTATCTTGTTCACGTTTATGAGCAGTTTTATATCACACTAAGGAAGAGTTAAACCTTCTGTGATCCATCCTAGACATCAAGCAGGACGCCGCTGTGTCTCAGGAGTAGCTAAAAATCTTTAGAGCATCTCGTAGCTCTAAGGAGAAGACCATCTCCATCATCTATCATCGTCCACACCCCCTTCAAGTGATCCAGGGAGATACAGCCATTCCAGGGCCGTACCAAGTGGTATCAGAGCCGCTTGAAGATTAGGGTTTGTGTTCGTACTCTGAAATCACGTGATCTATCAGTTACCAAGCATAGATTCCATGTATTCTTATGGAATCAAGAGAAAGCATGAGCAGAAGGTTGAGAGAAAAGCAACAAGGGAGTTGTTGCAGGAAGGGAAAGAACCTAATAAGAAAGCTGAGCTGAGCAGTGATTATGAGCACGTACAGGAGGCAAGCAGGAGGACAAAACATGCTTATTTGCAGAGACAACAATTCCAAGATGACTTGAGAAGAAATTTGCTTCAAGCTTTCGAGGGTTTGATAGCTATTGTACCAACAAAGCCAGATCGTGAGCCACTGAAACCTCCTGATCTAAATCCACCTGAGGAAGCACAAGCTGTAGAAGCAAAGAAAGTTGTTTTGGATCAGTTTGGGTCGTGGTCTAAGCTACCTTTAAAACAGGCTGAGGAGGAAGAGCAGATTGAGTCAAAACCGACAATTTCTTTTCAGGAACAACACGTGGATGATCAACTGAAACAAGAGGAGAGATAAACAGTTATGTGTGTTCACGTGCCTGGTCAAAACCAAGCTGAAGTAAGAGTAGTTGGTGGATCATCTAGAGCTACTGATTTACTGCTTGCACATTTGGTTGATCAAGGTGATGCTGAAACTGTCTCTTCTGATCAACTAGCCAAACCTCTTGTGTGGGTTCAGAGACATCTCGTGGATCATCTAATGTTTTTCAAGGGTCTGGAACAACTTGTTTTCGAACCAGGAGGAAGCTTGTGTTTGCATAAAAGCATTAACAACAATCTGATCCAAATAGCAGCAGCATTGAAGCTTGACTTGAAAGGGTTATTGCATGAACAGAGAGAACCAATGCTCGTTTCTGGTTTATCCAAGCTGAGATCACGTTTCCAGAAGTCTAAGATCAAGGCTTATGTTTGGTACCCGTGGAGAGAAGCTCAATCAGGAGCAATGAGATCTGAGCTAAACAAGGAGCAGAAATTGCTTGCTCTAAGTGTTACTTGTAACGAGCATAGTCCAGTGAAGCCTCTAGGGCGTGTGAAGGCTTTACAAAGCTTTGTGTTTGAGCCTGGATGGGAGATAAACGTGCACAAGAGATTCAACAACACCATGTTCCAAAGAGAAACAAATAAGCTCAGATTCGACCATCTTTTCATCCTTGAAGAGCTGGATTTGAGGACAAATCCTTTTAAAGGAGGAGGGAATGGTGCGAACTGGATCAGCTTCAAATCTATGCTCTGGAAGCCAATACACGTCTCAGAAAGAATATGGGCCATAGCACAGCTTAATGGGCTTACTGGAGAGCTTATTGGCCTTATTCATGAGGTACTGGACCGACATAAGGTTATGGGCCTTGATGAGGCCTTTATAAAGATAGGAATGACTATGGACCAACATGGAGGTCTAGTATTCAACCTGATTTACCAAGGAATTGATGGAAGGAAGCTGGTTGGACAGGAAATGAAATGGATGGTCTGGCATGATCTGGAAATGGACCGGTCAAACCGACATGGCCGAGAAATGAGTTGGAAATGGAAGATGAAGAACCAGACCTGGAAATGGATTATCAGGAGTATTTCATCATCCAAATGAGCTTAAGGAGGTACTTGGTCGTAGCAAAACAAGATGGATAGAGCCCAAGCAAGAGTTGTTCGAAAAAGACCTTTATCGGCCCAAAAAGTGGAAAGACAAGCCAGCTTGGATTATGATTGGGCCAAGAAGATTAAGAACGTCTAATATGGTTTATTTTAAGTTTATTTATGATTTTTTATTAAGTGTAAACCAATTGCAATTGGGTTTAGGGTTAGTAAACCAATTAGGATTAGGTTTAGACTAAACCAACATGGTTTAGGTTTAGTTTTTTTTTAGCTTAGGATTTTGTTTTCTTCTTTCTTATGTATGTAGCCATGAGCCTCCATGTAAACAATCAACCATTATTCAATAAAATTAAGCTTTGGCTCAGACAATTGTCTCTAAGGAGATTCTCTATCTTGTTCACGTTTGTGAGCAGTTTTATATCACACTAAGGAAGAGTTAAACCTTCTGTGATCCATCCTAGACATCAAGCAGGACGCCCCTGTGTCTCAGGAGTAGCTAAAAATCATTAGAGCATCTCACAGCTCTAAGGAGAAGACCATCTCCATCATCTATCATCGTCCACACCCCCTTCAAGTGATCCAGGGAGAGACAGCCATTCCAGGGCCGTACCATTTATTGACACCGTGAAAACTACAGTGAAAGCCACTGAAGATAACTGACCAAGGTTCACTTTTTTGGACAATATCGAGGTTCATTCTTCATCCGTTTTATTGCACGAAAAAGATTCATTGTGTCCTCAGAGTAGCGTTGTAAAAGAATGCTTTGTATATAGAGAAAATGACTCAACTAGTACAGAAAAATTGGAATATTACTAGACTAGCATACATTTTTTGAAAATTACTAGAATGTTTTTTGACCCTAGTAAATTACAATAAACACCCTTCCTTAGTTTTTCTTTATTTTTAGTTAAGAAAGCCGTGCCAGCAAACCGTATTCCACGTCACTTTTAACCGTATTCCACCTCACATTATACGTATTCCATGTCACCTATTTTTTTACATTCACAGAGACACTCATAAATTAAAAACAAAGCGAGAAAAAACCACAATTTTCTTCATTCATCGCTTAAACCCTAATATTTTGAGTTGACATTGTTGTTTATCATATGAAATTCTCGAACTGTCTGTCCCGATATCGTCTTCGCCGAAATTGTCTTCTCCGCAAGCGTTTCTACGAAATTATTTTGGCTGCAATCGCCCAAAAATCATCTTCTCTGCTGAGTTTTTCGAGTTTGTGGCTGAGTTTTATTCATGTTGTGGCTGAGTTACTTTTCTTTTACGACTGAGTTATATATGCAGTTGTGGCTGAGTTACTTCCTGCGAATCTCCAAAAACCTAGGTATAAGAAATGTGCATTCTGAGGGGAAAAAGCAAATACATTTTAAAAACACCCAAATTGACAATTGTGGGGTGTATTCATTTAAGTTTGTTTGTGATTTGATACCCATATTTTGATAATCTTTTTTTTTTCCAGATCTGAGTGAAACAGAAGCTTAAACAAGAAGATAATGGAGGAGACATAAAGAAGTGGTGGATTTGGCAAAGATGAGACAGAGGAGTACAGTGAAGCTTGGAGACAAGGAGGAGTTATCACCGGAATGGTGCAGCAAACCTGTATTTTTTTGTTTCTCTGTGGAAAACATACCTCAACCGTGTATTTTATATTTGACTTATGCTATGTTTATACAACTTAGCTGTGTCGTTTATATATCTCAGCCATGTCGTTTAAATAACTCAGCCATACCTCAAACATATCATAAAATCAGAAATGTTTATATAACTCAGTCGTGTCGTTTTGATAACTTAGTCGTGTCGTTTATATAACTCAGTCATACCTCAAACATACCCTAAAATCAAAGATTTGAGTTCAAGTACTTTAAATAGTTATATTGAAGATCCTCTTATCAATATCAAGTGAATATAAATCAACTAAAATGTGTATAGTTGCTTGAATTTTCAAGTTGAGACTTTAACTTGATCTTGAGATATATGTTCTCTTACAATTACTTATACAATTCTTACTCACAAGACTCTAACCTTAATCATTTCTTAAATATAAACCTCAAATCCTAAATTATAGAACTATAAAGTTATAAAACTTATAAATTTTATCTTTTGATCATTAAATCTGATATTTTTTATTATTTAAATTTTGTTATTATTTAAAGTTTAAGGTTTAGGTTTAGAGTTTAGGTTTATAGTTTAGAGTTAAATTCAAATTTTAATCATTTTGAAAATTTAATGTCTAATCTTTAAATATTTTATTTTAAATCTTGATTTAAATCCGTAACTATATTTTTAAAATTTAAGTTATTTTAAAATCAAATTGAAAAAAAAAACTAAAATTACAATTTATATTGCTTTTTTCATAACCATTGATTGATTTTAATATAAGGGTTTAAAATTATATTTTTGTCTATCCTCAACCTTCTTTCTCATTGGTTAATCTTTTTTTTTCAAGGATCACAATTAATGGCCATTGATTAAATAAAATCTAAAGGCCAAAAATTATTTTCTCCTTTACAATTGATAGGACTTAGCCTCTTCATCTCTCTCTCTCTTTGACATTTCTTCTTCTGCAAAAACGACGAAACCGATGAGGGAGGGAGCAGTAGGATGTCGAATCACTATACAAGACACTGGAGGAGACAAAGCTTCTTCTCTAACCGACCACCATCGAAGACGCAGACAACTGCAGTAGATCTGTCTCAGATTTTTGATTTTTTAGATATGTATGGTTTATGAGGCTGATATGTCTCTCGATTCCTAATATATAGACTCGTCTTTTTAGTTTCTCTTTCAATTTCTAAATTCTATTTAAGTTTGGATGATGAATCTTGAGCCTGTTATAAGCTTTTTTTGGTCGACATGGTTATAACAAAGTCGTATTGTAACCACAACTCAGCCTTTGATTATAGCAAAAACCCTAAACCATGACTTATAAGTCAGTCGTAACGTTCCTATAAGTCAGCCGTCAAGTGTAATTTGTTTCGCAATGTTTCGTACTTTGGGCGGGAAAAAGCTTAAAGTTTTAATCTGAATGGTATAAGTCAACCGTAACATATGTATAACTCAGTCGTAACGTATGCATAACTCAACCATAATGTATGCATAACTCAGTTGTAACATATGCGTTGGAGACTCGGAGTATGAACTAAAGTTATCATATTCAGATGATGCACCATCTGAGTCGTCAAACATGTAAAAATTGGCTTTCAAATTCATCTTCTTCGTCTTCTTTACTTTTCTTACTTTTTTGTTCAACTCTCTCATTTTCTTATAATTTACGGGACTTACCTTTTTCATCTATCTCTCTTTGACCTTTTCTTCTTCTCCAAGATGATGAATCCAATGAGAGAAGGAGCAGCAAGATGTTTTCTGATTTTTAATTGTTTTTAGATCTATGTTTTCTTAGACCCAGTTTCCGGAAACAATAACTACCAGATCTATAAGATGAAGAATAAGATGAATAAGATAGATGAAGAAGATGAATAATGAAGAATAAGACACAACGTCTGAAACATAAACCTTTTTTTTATTGTTGTAACGTTTTCTATGACATGACAACTAAGAAATGATGATATGGATGATGACATGACAAATCGGTAAGTCAGCCAACATAGGAACACAAAATTCAGCTAACATAACTCAGCCATAACATACATTGCATGCCAGCCTCAACGTGAATGCTATTCTAGTAATTAATCTTTTCCTAATAACCAGCCATCATTACACGGAAAAATAATAAGTCAGCCCTATCGTCAACTAAATCAGCCGTCAAATGAATGCTATTCTAGTAATTAATCTTTCGCTAATAGAGCAGCCGTAATTGGGATGAATTTAATGTTAATCCAACTCATCACGGCTGATTAAAAGTAACTCAGCCGTAACAAGATCACTTAAGTCAGCCGAAACTTTAATAGCATAGCCGCCCGATGATCATTCAATCAACATGTTGATGACATCTTATTAGCCAGCAATGATCTTGGTCTATTGCATGAGACTAAGAGTTATCTCTCCAAGTACTTTGAAATGAAAGATATGGGTGAAGCATCCTATGTGATAGGAATTGAGATATTCCGTGAAAGATCACTAGGAATTTTGGGACTGTCTCAAAAAGTTTATATTGGTAAAGTTCTTAAGAGATTCGGCATGATGACATGTTCTTCTAGCATTGTTCCTATGCATAAAGGTGATACGCTTAATCTTAAGCAATGCCCGCATAATGAAATAAAACGTAATGAAATGCAAAAATACCCTTATTCATCTCTCGTGGGAAGTTTGATTAATCACATAATCTCACGAAGTGCCAAATCCAAATCTAGTACAACTAATGTGAACTCAACTTTCTCTTTCCATTCTGAGAAGTTGGTTCCAGTGAGGATTGAGACAGAAGAAACCATAGACGATAAATTAGGAGGAAAAGATGCTGCATTTTAGAGATATAACAAGAATTAGTCAGACTTCATAATTTAATCAACACTTTAAGAATTGAATGTGTATGACAAGAAATAATAGTTTTACTGTGGGAATCACATAATCCAAGACTCGCTCATTGGCAAGCTGCAAAGAAGGTTTTGAGATACTTAATGGGAACAAGAAACTAGATGTTGACATATCGAAAATCAACACATCCACAGATGGTTGGATTTTCATACTCATTTTGGTGGATACAAAGACTTTAGAAATTGTACTCTCGGCTATTTGTATCTCCTTGGTGGAGGTGCTATCTCATGGAAAAGCCAGAAGTCAGAGTTAATCTACACATCCATTTTGGAAGTTGAGTATGTTGCATGTTATAAGGCTTCTATTCAAGGAACATGGTTGCGAAAATTTCGTGTCAAAGTTTGGGGCTTTGAGTTTTGTTGACAAGCCTCTCACTCTTTACTGTGACAATCAAGCTGCAATCTTCTTCTCTAAGCATGATAGGATATCTAAAGGAGCCAAGTATATGGACCTCAAATATCTATCACTAAAGCAAGATGTCAAAAGAGAAAAGTTTTTCATTGAACATATAAGTATTGAACTTATGGTGGCAGACATATTTACAAAAGTTTTACCTCCAAAGACTTTCATTAAGCATGCTGAAAGAATGGGTCTTGAGGATAACACTTAATTATGTTATTTGTACACTTAGTCTATGTATGACAATTATTTGAGCTCTTTATGAATTTTACATCTTTATATATTATGTTTCCAATGTGTGCACACGTTATTGTTGTTTGGATTTCTGATAATAGAATGAGTCTTAATTTAAAGACATTAAAGGGACAATTACGAGACTCGTCTAACAAAGAAGGTGGTCAATGTGGTAGTACATGGAAGAGATCATGTTGTAGAATGATATGTAACCGCCATGACTCTCATTTATTACTAGATTAGTCAAGACACTTATGATGACCAAATGAAAAATAAAGCAATAGCATATTATGCCGGCCTTATGATTCCATAAAAAAAACATTAGTGGATATTACTAACGACCAAGTGAGAGACTGTAAGGAATATTTTCTTTTCCCTATTATATGATATTATAGTTATCTGTTTTCTGTTGGAATATTTCTATTCCTTAATATATTTGGTGACCAATAAAACTGGAAATAAATGAGTAATTCATACTTTATCTCTAGTTTGATGGACGGTTGAGATTAAACTAAAGGAAACCCTAAAGAAGAATTAGGTTCTCTCTCCACCTATAAATACATATCTTTAGACAATCATAAGGATATATTAAAAGCAACACATAAAGTTATAGAGCAAGGCGAGAGAAACCTAAAAAATCCTAAGAAGAGTTTAAATTGTTCGTCTTCCATTCAGGATTCAATCCATTCAAGAAGATTTCTTAGGCACAATGAATGCGTCTAAGTCTATAAACATTCATATAAATCTATTATGTGATTAACCTAGATGTTTAAAGATCTTAGGGTTCATGTAAATATAATTTACATTTGATGGCCAACGGATTTAGAATGCTGCGGTGGCAGCATTGCTGCCTAGGATATTTGTGAAGGAAATGTACATTGGTGGAGCAAAGCAAGTGCTGAGATTAGTAGATGAAGGTCTTTTGGGAGCGCGGATTTCTTGGTTGCCGAGAAATAAAATGGGAGGAGGCTGCAACGTTTATATCACATGATTTTACTTTCCCAAATAAGCACATCAAGCAATGCCAACCAAATGGGTTAATCCACCAGCAAGGCTCCAATGGCTTTGTCCCTCAACTATGTCTTCCCTAGCTTGGCGGATTAACTTTCACATGCTTCTACTTTCTCTTGCTGCGTCTCTTTCACAGAAGTTTTGCAGGAGTTGGAAACATTCAAAGAGGCGTTCGTGAGGAAAGATAACAAATGTTGTAGTGATATGTATTATTTACTTCACTTTGATTTCACTTTCCATATTTTGTTGATGGGAAAATTGATGGTTAATTTCTCGAGGGTTTGAATTTCCAGCCAGAGGTAATTTAGCTTATCAATGTGGTGAAGATCTTTTGTAAGTTAGATTTACATGAACCCTAAGATCTTCAAACATCTAGGTTAATCACATAATAGAATCATATGAATGTTTATAGACTTACCTGCATTCATTGTGCCTAGAGATCTTCCTGAATGGATTGAATCCTAAATGGAAGACGAACAATTTAATCTCTTCTTATAAACTTTTAGCTTTCTCTCGCCTTGCCTATAACTTTATGTGTTGCTTTCAGAATATCTTTATGATGGTCTAAAGATATGTATTTATAGGTGGAGAGAGGACCTAATTCCTCTTTAGGGGTTCCTTTAGTTTAATCTCAACCGTCCATCAAAGTAGAAATAAATTAGGAATTACTCCTTTTTTCCAATTTCATTGGTCACCAAATATATTAAGACTTTTCATGTGGTATCAGAGCATGGTTATGAAATAGATCTATAAACTAGATAACCGAAATTGATAGATCTAAGTATTATGATTTCTAGATCTGTTTATGGGCTTATTTTTCGTATCTGTGCAAAGTTTGTGCAAAACCCGAATTATTTTTTTCACCGTGCAAGATCCGTGCAAAAACGGATTTCTGCAAATTAGGATTTATTTCGTAAATCCCTTTTCGTGCAAATTTCGGGCTTCTGTGAATTAGGGTTTTCACAGATTTTCCTGAAAATAATAATTCGTGAAATTTTTGTGTAAAACTGATAATGATAATTGGTCCGTGCACAATTCGTACAGAATGTTTTGTATATCCTGCAGAATTGTTTTGTACATAATTTATACAAAAAACAATTTTACACGTAAGTTATAAAAATTTATATGCATAATCTGAATAAAACTAATATATATATATACAACACACTTTCATAATTTGTACAAAATTATATTTCACATAAAGTGCAGTTAGGGTTTATATATCACCATAATGACTTTATCCTATGAAAGTTTGCAACTTAAAATCTCTATTAAGACCAAGTTTTTGATCTTTTTATGAATTATTTAGTTACCCACAGTAAGACTATAACCATGAGAATTGATCAAATAACTTATAGTGTATGTGTTGTGTAAACTAAAGACATCCACAGATGATTTAGTTTGAGTAATTCAATACATCACTGATAATGTAATGATTGTTATCGTGAAGGCTAAGGATATCCACAGATAATTTAGCTTGAATAATTCGGTACACCATTCAATAAAGTTTCATGAATCGATGACTTTATATGAGATTATGTGATTCCCACAGTAAAACTATTATTTCTTGTCATACACATTCAATTCTTAAAGTGTTGATTAAATTATGAAGTCTGACTAATTCTTGTTATATCTCTAAAATGCAGCATCTTTTCCTCCTAATTTATCGTCTATGGTTTCTTCTGTCTCAATCCTCACTGGAACCAACTTCTCAGAATGGAAAGAGAAAGTTGAGTTCACATTAGGTGTACTAGATTTGGATTTGGCACTTCGTGAGATTATGTGATTCCCACAGGAACTTAAGGTTTCCTTTAGCTTAATCTCAACCGTCCATCAAAGTAGAGATAAATTAGGAATTACTCTTTTATTTGCAATTTCATTGGTCACCAAATATATTAAGGAATACCAATATTCCAATAGAAAACGGATAACTATAAGATCACATAATAGGGAAAAGGAAATATTCCTTACAGTCTCCCACTTGGTTGTTAGTAAGATCCACTATTGTTTTTCTTTATGGAATCATAAGGCCGGGATAATATGCTATAACTTTATTTTTCATTTGGTCATCATAAGTGTCCTGACTAATCTAGTAATCAGTGAGAGTCATGGCGGTTACATATCATTCTGCAACATGATCCCTTCCATGTACAACCACATTGACCACCTTTTTAGTTAGACAATAAACATAATTAGGAGTCTCCTAATGCAAATGTTTTTAAATAAAGACTCATTATGTTATCAGAAATCCAATAAGCAATAATGTGTGCACATTGGAAACAGAATATATAAAGATGTAAAAATCATAAGAGCTCAAATAATTTTCATACATAGGCTAATCACACAAACTACATATTAAGCGCTATCCTCAAGACCCATTCTTTCAGCATGCTTAATGAAAATCTTTGGAGGTAAAGCTTTTGTAAATATGTCTGCAACCATAAGTTCAGTGCCTATATGTTCAATAATAAACTTTACATTTTTGACATCATGCTTTAGTGATAGATATTTGAGGTCCATATGCTAGGCTCCTTTAGATATCCTATCATTCTTAGAGAAGAAGATTGCAGCTTGATTGTCACAGTAAAGAGTGAGAGGCTTGTCAACAAAACTCAAAGCCCCAAACTCCGACGTGAAATTCCGCAACCATGTTCCTTGAATAGAAGCCTCATAACATGCAACATACTCAGCTTCCATAGTGGACGTGTAGATTAACTTTGACTTCCGGCTTTTCCATGAGATAGCACCTCAACCAAGGAGATACACATAACCGAGAGTACAATGTCTAGAGTCTTTGTATCCACCAAAATCTGAGTCTGAAAATCCAACCATCTGTGGATGTGTTGATTTTTGATGTCAACATGTAGTATCTCAAAACCTTTTTTACAGATTGTCAATGAGCGAGTCCTGGGTTACTCTGAAATCTACCCAGCATTCCAACTGCGTGGCTAATATCAGGTCTAGTACAAACTTGTGCATACATCAAACTTCCCACGAGAGATGCATAAGGGTATTTTTGCATTTCATTATGTTCCATTTCATTTTGCGGACATTGCTTAAGATTAAGCGTATCACCTTTATGTATAGGAACAATGCTAGAAGAACATGTCATCATGCCGAATCTCACAAGAACTTTATCAATATAAGATTTTTGAGACAATCCCAAAATTCCCAGTGATCTGTCACGGAATATCTCAATTCCTATCACATAGGATGCCTCACCCATATCTTTCATTTCAAAGTTCTTGGAGAGATAACTCTTAGTCTCATGTAATAGACCAAGATCACTGCTAGCTAATAAGATGTCATCAACATACATAACCAAAATATGAACTTACTCCCAGTGATCTTGAGATATATGCATGGATCCACAATGTTTTCTTTGAAACCGAATTTTGTAATGGTTTCATCAAACGTTATGTACCATTGTCTCGAAGCTTGTTTCAGTCCATATATTAATTTCTTCAATTTGCAGACCATGTCTTCCTGGCCTTCGATAATGAAGCCTTCAGGTTGACACATATAGACTTCTTCTTGTAAGTCTCCATTAAGAAAGGCAGTTTTCACATTCATTTGATGTAACTCAAGATCATACTCAGCAACATATGCCATGATAAGTCTGAGAGAGTCTTTTCTAGACACATGTGAAAATGTCTCACTATAATCAATGCCTTCTTTCTGATTAAACTCTTTGACTACAAGTATGGATCTACGACATTTAACATTGCCATAACAATCGAGCTTGGTCTTATAGAGCTATTTGCACCCGATTGCTTTATGTCCTTCAGGCAATGGAACGACATCCCAAATTTCATTCTTAACCATTGAGTTTATTTCATATTTACTAGCATCAATCCATTGATCAGAATTAACATCTTTCATGGCTTGTGAATAAGAAACCAGATCTTTTAAATCCCATTCTCCAGATTCTATTTGGTAAAGCACATAGTCATCAGGAATAACTGATCTTCTCACACGAGTTGATCTTCTTAATGCTGGTTCTTCTTGTGCTTCATGTTCATTATTGGTGATATTTTTATCATGAAGTGGTTGATCATTCAACTGGGTTTCCTCGTTGTGCAACTGTTCAACAACAAGTGGATTCCCAACATTCGAACTAGGGGTAAAGGGATATTTACCCTAACATCTTGAATGACCACATCTTGAACTTTATCACTCCCATTAATGTCACCATTCTTATAAAAACTGGCATTACTGGTTTTTACTATTCTCGTAGTATGGAATGGGCAGTAAAATCTATATCCTTTAGACTTCTCAGGGTAACCAATAAAGAAACCACTGACCGTTCTGAAATCTAATTTCTTTTCATGTGGATTGTATATTCTTGCTTCAGCTAGGCATCCCCAAACTTAGAGGTGCGACAGACTCGGTTTTCAGCCATTCCACAGTTCAAAAAGAGTCTTTGGAACTGCTTTGCTAGGAACTCTGTTCAAGATATAGACTGCAGTACGTAATGCATTCATCCACAAAGATATAGGTAAATTAGTATGCCTCATCATGGATCTAACCATTTCCATATAAGTACGATTACGCCTTTCAGCTACACCATTCTGCCATGGAGAACCATGTGTTGTGTATTGAGCAGTGATTCCTAATTTCTGGAGGAGTTTGGCAAATGGTCCAGGATGTTGTCTTGTTTCATCATATCTGCCATAAAATTCACCACCTCTATCTGACCTAATGATTTTCACCTTTCTATCTAATTGTCTCTTTACTTCAGTAATGAATACTTGTACAATATCCACAGACAGAGACTTTTCATGCAACAGATAGAGATAACAATAACATGAATAATCATCGATAAAGGTAATGAAGTACTTTTCACCTCCAAAAGTTGGAACGTCAAATGGTCCACAAATATTTGTATGTATGATTTCAAGAAGTTGTGTACTTCTTGTGGCTCCTCTTTTAGTGTGTTTAGTTTGCTTGCCCTTAATGCAATCTATACACTCTTTATTATTGGTAAAATCAAGATCTGGTATGACTCCATCTTTTACCAATCTTTTGATTCTTTTACTAGAAATGTGTCCTAATCTTTATGCCACAATAAATGTGAATCATTTGCACATGCTTTGGTTCGGTGTTTATCTTGCAGGGTGAGATGTATTTCAAAATTTTGATCAGACAAATTTAATTTGTAAAGACCATTAACCAATATTCTAGAACCAATTTTATTAGAATTCATTAGAATTCAGAAATAAAATGAAACAACAATCTCCTTGAGAACACTTAAAACCAGCCAAATCAAGTTTGCTTACTGAAACTAAATTACGGGAAATAGATGGAACATAAAGAGTTTGAAATAAATCCAAACAAAATCCACTATCTAAAATAAGACGATAAGTGCCAATAGCTTCAACTAGCGCTCTGTCTCGATTCCCCGTAAGTATATAGTTTTCACTTGGATTTATGGTCTGGGTTGTAAGGAATCACTACAAGGAATTAATTACATGTACATTAGCACCGTTATCAATCCACCAAGTATCAGAAGAAACATGAATAAAGTTAGATTTGAAAAAGCTTAATGAACCCATAGGATTACCTTTCTTTCCAAACTATTATTTTCTCTTAGTGCAATCTTTCTGAAAGTGTCCAGACTTTTTGGAAAAGTTGCATCGGTCATCTTTTCTTGCCTTTTTCTCATTGACTTGATTAAAATCATTCATCATGGGTGGTGCTCTTTTATGACTCACTTGATGTATTTTCCCAGCTTTAGGTCCAGCTCCTTGGACATAGTGGGCAACCTTGATACCTTCACGGCCAAACCTTGATTCCTCTTGGACCAGTTTATTAGCCAATTCAATAGACGTCTACTTTTCAACAATGGCATTGTAATTGATTTGGAATGGTCCATACTGAGGAGGTAAAGAGTTTAGGATAAACTGGACAAGGAATAAATCATCCACACTCATTCCTAAACTCTTTAGCTTAGCCGCAAGGTCGGTCATTTCAATGCAATGTTCATGCATAGACCTTGTGCTATCATGTTTCATGGTTGTAAGATCTGCCATAAGTTTCCCAGCAAGGGATTTGTCTGCAGTCTCAAACCGTTCTTCTATAGCTGCTAGATAAGCCTTTGCTTTCTCTGCAACTGGAAGGGAAGTTTTGATGTTGCTAGCTATTGTCATCCTTAAGAACATGATGCTCAATCTGTTATCTTTCTCCCATGCTTTATGGAAAGCTTTTTCTTCGTCAGTACTATCATTAGTTAGTTGATTAGGCTCTTCTTCACGAAGTGCCAAATCCAAATCTAGTACACCTAATATGAACTCAACTTTCTTTTTCCATTCTGAGAAGTTGGTTCTGGTGAGGATTGGGACAGAAGAGACCATAAATGATAAACTAGCATGAAAAGATGTTGCATTTTAGAGATATAACAAGAACTAGTTAGACTTCATAACTTAATCAACACTTTAAGAATTAAATGTGTATGACAAGAAATTAGAATGTTCCTGTGGGAATCACATAATCTCAAATAAAGTCATAGATTCATGAAACTTTATTAAATGGTGTACCGAATTATTCAAACTAAGTTATCGGTGGATATCCTTAGCCTTCACGATAACAATCATTCCATTATTAGTGATGTATGAATTACTCAAACCAAATCATTTATGGATGTCTTTAGTTTACACAACACATACACTATGAGTTATTTGATTAATTCTCATGGTTTTAGTCTACTTGTGGGTAACTAAATAATTCATAAGAAGATCAAAAACTTGGTTTAAATAATGATTTTTAGTTGCAAACTTTCATAGGATAAAGTCACTGTGGTGATATCTAAACCCTAATTGCATTTTATGTGAAATGTAATTTTGTACAAATTATGAAAGTGTTTTTTATACTATATAAATTAGTTATATACGGATTATGTATATAAAGTTTTATAACTTAAGTGTAAATCATTTTTGTACTAATTATGTACAAAACGATTCTGCAAGATATACAAAACACTCTATACGAATTATGCACAGACCAATTATCATTATCAGTTTTGTACAAAAATTTCACGAATTATTATTTTCAGGAAAATCTGTGAAAACCCTAATTCACAGAAGCCCGAAATTTGCACATAAAGGGATTTGCAAAATAAACCCTAAATTGCAAAAGTCTGTTTTTGCACGGATTTTGCACGGTGAAAAAAAATAATTCGGGTTTTGCACAAACATTGCACGGATACGAAAAATAAACTCATAAACATATCTAGAAATCATAATACTTAGATCTATCAATTTCAGTTATCTAGTTCATAGATCTATTATTCTTAATGGATTAAACAGATGTTCATAACCATGCTCTGATACCACATGTAAGTTAAATTTACATTTACCCTAAGATCTTCAAACATCTAGGATAATCACATAATAAAATCATATGAATGTTTATAAACTTACTTGCATTCATTGTGCCTATAGATCTTCCTGAATGGATTGAATGTTGAATGGAAGACGAACAGCTTAATCTCTTCTTAGGAACTTTTAGTTTTTTCTCGCCTTGCCTATAACTTTATGTGTTGCTTTCATGATATTTTTAATTATGATAGTCTAAAGATATGTATTTATAGGTGGAGAGAGGAAATAGTTCCTCTTTAGGGTTTCCTTTAATTTAATCTCAATTGTCCATCAAAGTAGAGATAAATTAGGAATTACTCCTTTATTTTCAATTTCATTGGTCACCAAATATACTAAGGAATAGCAATATTCAAATAGAAAACGGATAACTATAAGACCATATAATACGAAAAAGGAAATATTCCTTACCTCTTTTACTTTCAAACTCTTAGTGTAGGTAGAACCTGTCAGAATTGGTTTAGATTGAAATTTCGTGATATGGTATGCTCGGTTTGCTATCTTCTTTGAGGTTCTGTCAGAATTGGTTTAGATTGAAATTTCGTGATATGGTATGCTCGCTTTGCTATCTTCTTTGAGGTTCTTTGTACCAAATTCAGAAGTCTTCCTCCATTGTTTGAGAACACACTCAGGAACCGACTCTTGTCAAGTAAGTCTCTTATTGGCTCTTCATGATGTATAGATATATATATATATTGCGAGTCTAGTTTTTATTTTTGCTTTGCCCATCAATTGCATGGATTTCTCTTCTCATAGAGACATGAATTACATACTTAATTTTAGTCTATATCTGTAAAGGCTCAGAAGCATTGTGTCATGTTTTTCTCTTCTTTGGTTGTATGACTATCTGGATGTCTCTAGACGACTTGAGTTTGCTCATTACTACAGTTTATTGGTCTATTAAAATTGTTAATTACTGTATTTGTTTGTATCGCTGCATAGATGATTTGGATCGACCAATTTGGTAGATTTCTCTTCTTAAGAATTATTGGCCTGTATAAAATTCAGGATTTGTAAACTTACCAGGGGCATCTATGAGCAAGCTGTTATTCCTAGTAAAAGCTGAGGATCAAGATGCTTTAAGAGAGATTTTTTCCTTTTGATATTGGCAAAAGTGCATCTTCGAAAGGGGTCTGAATTTGTCATCCTCTCTATGATGTAAATTTTCATTTGATGGCAATAATAGTTTATCATCTCTGCCATAGTCAATCCTCGATGTCGTACGGTGATGTTGTTAATGTTTGAATTTTCCATCATCTGGGTATTTTCAAATTGCCAAAATCTGTTTAAAGTTTTCTTTTGGTAATAAGCACATCTTAGAAGTTCAGATTACTGAGAGGTAGCAAAATGTTTGATGACAGGAAGCTTGACACAAAAACCAAGACTTGTATCGATTAAGTCCTGATTGAATCGGAGTGATTCCAGTCTGGTTGACACTGATCTCTGTTGAGGTCAAAATCGGTTATGGAAAAATCAGCGACTAAAATCCTTTTATGGCTTAAGAAAATATAAGCTGGAATTATCAAAGGAACAATACGGCATAAGCCAAACCTATTTGCATAAGGATACGAGAACAAAATTTGTATACTTCATCCCGGACAAGGAAAAAAAAATTTCTATCAAAACATGAAAAAGTCAGAAAAACGTTCTTGCGGAAGGTTTTTTGCGAGAAATGACGAGTTTTACAAAACAATTTTCCGTCAAACAAAATTCTGAAAGTTTCCATGGAAAAGCACCATAGTATAATCTATGAAATAACCTTTTGTAAAAGAAATTTTGAAAAATAATTATGGAAAAACTTTCGTAAAACGAACGAAATAGTTCCGAAAGTAAACGAGGCCATAGACCGAAATCACCACGAGACTAGCTCCTCCTCTTCCTGCCCTTAAGGTGAGATCAGCTCCTTCTCTTCTCGCCATATCGCCCTCAGGGAGAGACCAGCTCCTCCTCATCTCGCCATCTCGCCCTCAGGGCGAGATAAGCTCCTCCTCCTCTCGCCGTTAGGGCGAGACCAACTCCATCTCACCTCGCCTTCTCGCCATCAGGGCGAGACCAAATCCATCTCTCCCTCACGACCAATCCTGCTCGCCCTTACCTCCTTCATTCTGTTCTCTTTCGAATCTCGATCAAAACGTTTTTCGTTTCGTCTCAATCGGAATTTCTGTTAAGATTTTACAATAAAACAAGTAAGACTTGTTTTTCCGCAAAAGTCTGAACCAATGGTCAATATAATAATGGTTAGCTCAACACCACTTTGTCCACAAACGAATGGGTTGACAGGGCCAACACTTCGGAAATGTACAGCAGAGAAACCAACCATTTTCTCCGAGAATAATCGTAAAATGCAAAAGTCGTAACACGGCCCGAAACGGTATAAAACACGACGAAAGCCCACAAATGGTTTAAAATGAGAACATGCCTGAATTTAATGATGGTTTAATGACTCGACTTGCTTTGTTTTCAATGTCTTGCACTTGATTACTAGACGAACTTCGCAAAGGCAGTTCGATCTCAGGTTCAAACTCAGTAAATTGAACTAGTTAGCTTGTCCTTGAAAGGGGTACGTAGGTAGACTTTCAAAAGGTCCAGTCCGAAATAAAACAACACCCTTTTTGTATCTTTCTTGTCTTCTGTTATCGAGTTGCGACTCAAGAAGGTTTAAGGTTTTAGGTAGCTAGAACTAGGAAACTCGTTGACAGCTCTTGTGGCCAAAGCTTTTACAATGTGTTGTAATGATCGCAATGCTCTTATGCAGATCGTAAAGAAAGATCTCTCATTTCTTAATTCCTTTTATTGTTCTGGTATTTTTCGCATTTATTTGATTACTTGTCCTTGGCCCTCGCAAAGAATCCGTATCCTCAAGAAAAATCAAGAATCTCTATTTTTCTCCGCTAACAATTTTGAATTGTGAATTTTGGTTCCCACAGTTTGGCGCTAGAAGGAGGGAGACGGATTACTCTTACTCACACTGCCGCAAAGCTCTTGATCAAATAGATGTCTGGAAGTATGGGAGATAAACTCGCAGCTTGCGTTGACACTGTCAAAGACGACAACGACACTGGTAACACAACTCCAGCAATGACTGATCCTATGGCCAACGCTAACACAAATGCTACAATGCTCGACAAAATCGAAAATCTAGTCACGACTTTTCACCACGGAAAGAGCACAAAAAGCTCTCGCGGATTCGCTATTTAAACAGAAAGGGAAACGATAAAATCTATCAATCCCCGTAAAATTTGTCTCATTACCAAATTGGAGAAATGTCGACGCATAAGGGGGTAACCAAAAATCATTTTCCGAAAACTTTTCAGAAAAAATGCTCTCCCCGAACTCGCGGAAAAGGAAGCACAGAAAATCGGGTACACACCCTCACCGTTGTACTTCATCCAAATAACTTCCGTAAAAGTCTTCAGAAAAATATTTTTTTCTCTCCCCGGAGTCACGGAGAAACTCTATGTTACTCGCGGCAAAAGGAAGCACAACAAATCAGGTACACACCCGTACTGCTGTACTTCTTCCGAATAACTTCTCTAAGTCTATGGACAAAATAAAACTTGCTTCACTTCTTGAATTCGAGGAGAAACTATTGATTACTTGCGGAAAAAAGCACAGCAAATCAGGTTGCCAATCCCTTGCTGCTGTAGTTCTTCGATATAACTTTCGGAGAAATGAAGTTGAATTTTATAGAATCCTCGAAAACCTAAAACGGCTGACGAAAACTAAACAAAGAAAAACGAGAGGTTGTATCCCTCCCTGCTAAAAAGTTTTCTGAAACATAAGATTTCAAAAAAAATTCAAACATCGCTTTTGTAGCAACATTTTCTGTGAATTCTTGATATTTGTCTACAATGCCTATTTCGGAAAAAAAAATACTCAAAATACCTAGGGTAAATCCTGCGGAAATGAAAATTTTTTTGATTAAGTTTGATTGCTGCAGTAAAGCTCATTACAGATAAAATTTCTGCGATAAAGCTCGAGTACATTTTACGGAATAAATTCCGTAAAACTAAACTCGACAATGTTTTATGAAACGACTATCGTAAAATTAAACTCAACAACATTTTGCGAAACAACTTTCGTAAAATTAAACTCAACAATATTTTATGGAATACCTTTCGTAAAATTAAGCTCGTCAACATCTTACGAAAGGACTTTCATAAAATTAAACTCGACAACAATTACAAAACAACTTCAGTAAATTTATTTTGGCAACATCTTATGAAACGGCATTCGTAAAATTAAGCGCAACAACATTTTACGAAACGGCTTTTGTAAAATTAAACTCGAAAACATTTTACAAAACAACTTTCATAAAATTAAACTTGCGAACAATTCACGAAACAGTTTTTGTAAAATTAAACACGAAAACATTTTACGAAACAGCTTTGAAAAATTAAACTCGATAATATTTTACAAAACGTCATTCATCAAATTATACAAGGCAGTATTTTGAGATACAACCTTCATAGAGTAAGTTTGACAATATTTGCGAATGATTCTCGTAAATATAACTCAAAAAAAAAGAATTCGAGAACCTTCGAGAAGTCAAACAAGATCATAGAAAAAATACTATCGGAGAAGGAATGAGATGGATCAAGAGATGAGAACTTCTCCCACCAACCTCTCTCAATGGTCTCACATCCTTTCTCTCCTGCCTCATCGCCAATGACCTCTTACTGAAGCCTCATCGCTCAACAAATCTTCCTTATCGCCCTCGGCATCTCCTGATCTTCCTCCGTTATTCCGAAACGCCAAAAACCTTTGAGATGCCTATTCATTTTTTGTAAAATCAACGATACAAAATATGGATCAAGAAACCAAACCGCAAAACCGTTCAGCCTAAACGTAGCCAGGATTGTAAAGAAAATCAGAAAGAATCAATATTCTTACATGTCGTAGGGGGTGTGAAGATACAAGGATAGGAAGGGGAAAACGAGAAAGGAAAACGGAGAAAAGGCAAACCCAAATCTCTGAGAAGACTAAGGTATGTCCGACTTGGAAAATTTTGAAATCAGACTTGGAATTATCGTAGGAAAGTACTAAAAATAAAAACGCCTTGGAAATTGCCATAGACATTAGGGAACTGAGAATCTAGGTGGATAGTATAGCGAACTAAGTCTTAAACGATTTCCTCTACCTTGTCATATTTTTCCTTAACTGTTCAGGCTGGTCTTGCAAGACCGATCTAATCTCTCACAGAACCAAGAAATGATCGTCACACATTCAAGCGTACTCAGCTCGCTTCCTAAAGAAAGAAAGAACTAGAGACACGAACGTCATCTTACTGAATCATTCCTAGCAGTTCTTAAACCAAATAAAATACCAAATTGCCAACCTGAAAAAACCGAGATAGCAAATCCATCGTCCTCTTAAAATCAACCCGGATGGTCGATCACCTCAAAAGAAAAACAGACACAATCCTCGAAAGAAAAACAGACACAACCCTTCAAAAGATCGGTTCAGCCGTTCATCGTAAAAAAGGAGGGAGTAGGTACATATATAATCCCTTACTTCAAAAACTTTTTGCCTCAACATCAAGAAAATTCTTTCGACAAAGCAAACTATTGCGGTATTAGGCAATGCAATGACCCATCAAAAAGGCAAATGACAATCTAAGATTCGTCTAAACACTAGATGGCATACCTAAGCCATTAAAATACCGTCTTGAGAACTATACAGCATCTCTTATTGCAATCATGCATCCAGAAAACCTGTAGCAACATCAGACTAATAACACAAAATCGTATGAGAGTCAAAATTATACTTGATATCTTCAAACATCACAAGCATTGCTCCTAGTTTCCATTGAACCAAGTGAGTCACAGAAAAGCATCGAAAATATATATGAAAAAGCAAAATTGAGAACACAAGTAATAGCAAGCACAACAAAGGGAACACTTTCTTCCCACTCGTTGAATAGATCTGTCGCTGGTCAACTAATTCGTTCTGCTCAAGAAATGAATGTCATTAGAATTTCTCTCAAAAACCTACTGAAATGTTTCGTGCAAAGATCATAAAGAAATAACCTTCGCTAAAACTCCATGAGTGACTTAAAGCACCTTTCACTAAAGATCAAGATCATATTCAAAGTGAAAACATTTCTCGCAAGATTTGCGGAAATATCACTACTTTGGCATCTGCAGACAAAACTCCGATTCACTGTCTTCATTAAACCAGTTACCCACTACTTTCGTATGACTAAAATATTTTATATGAAATAGTCTTTAGGAAAACAAGATCTATATCATGTAAAACAACTTTGTAATACGAAAACGCGAATGAGTAGAACCTAATCCTCACTCACACACGTTACAAGTAATCTGCGAGCAACACGCTCCAATACTTCTATGGGAAGACCTTCTTGTAAAACATATAGGAAACATCCTTCGTATAACAAATCGAGTTATACAAAGCAACTTTCGAAAATAAACATAACAGGTTTTACGAAGAAGTGTTTCGGAAAATTTTCGTATAGCTAAAAATGGAGCCGTATGATTCTTCTCTAGATGAAAATCTAAGCTCTCCTCGCACTACGATCTAATAGATCTCTTCCTTTATCCTGACGGCTCGATGGATTCTGGCCCTCACTTACATCCGAGCAGGCTAACGCCCTTCGACTAACTCCCAACGGATTCAGTATCAAACTTCCTAGGATTTGTCTTTCTCGGATAAAAATGAAAGCAATTTTCATATGAAAGCCTATCGTCACAGCTTTCATAACCAAAACAAGGTTATATGAAAATAGTTTTCACAAGACTAAAGGAAGCATTATACGAAACACTCTTGTATGACTGAACCCTTAAGTAGAAAACCCGTTATCTACCTCATAGGCCATCTCAACGTTGAAAAGTCCGGCATACTTGGTCTGCCAGTATCAACAGAAGGTCTTCGACCCTCGGCCAATTACACCTTTCCAGAAAAGCACGAACCAGAACTCGGTATCCCCTTTAAGGACAATTCTAAACTAGCATGACCTTAATGAAATTGCCATGGTCTAATCTTTAACCTACAACGTCCTCGGCTATGCGGTTGAACACAACCTTCACGCCAATCCAAAACGCTTGGGTGACCATCGCTCCAGCCAACCACTCAACGGCAAAACGACAATCGACGATTTATCAAATAAACGCCGTGTGATGACTAAGCAAATGATTATCAATAAAGTCTTCATAACAAGACTCAGTCCTATCAACCAAACGGTTAGCGGAAAATACAAACTTCTCGTCAGTCGACCTAGTTCTACATGCTCTACAAAGCACTTTAAATCCGAAACTTTCACCCGTAAAATGCGGCATATGAGGAAACACTTGAAAAACAGCTCCTAGATCTATATGAAACATCATCCCTAAAAATACACAAAATAAACCTCGGAAGGCCAACTCTTCACTAAACACAGTAAAGGAAAACGGTCCTTCACAATGAAAAATTTATGCGACCCCTTGGTCCTACTTCCTCTATCACAAATCAAATAATCTAACATCAAAACATAAACGACAGTTTTGGCTGCGAAACATCCGCAAACAAACAAAAACGTTTCTCTGCTGCAAAGTTAAAACAAAACCCTTGCACCCCCATAAAACATATCTAAGTCCGCAAACATTTCAAACAACAAATGCGCCGTACAAAAGAAAACTTATATTCAAAGACGCATTTGATTAATTTGATATACAAACAAACTTCAACTTCATAACCTCCGCAAACAAACCGAAGTATTCCTTGGCCACAAGGTCAACCGAGACCTTCACACCAAATGCGAAAAACTTCTCCAACACGTTTTCTTAACGTAAAATTTTACTCGATAATAAATCTAGTCTTTAGTGCCACGAGATGTCGCAAACACTCGAAGAACTGGGTTTCGGAATAAAATATCTTCCTAGATGAAAGTTCCGTCTCGGAAACTCAAACACGTATACGCACTAACATTTTCTCAAACACACATCATTCATGAAGGCTTAAACTCAAACGGTAACACTTACAATTCTGTTTGTTTCTGATGACAACAAACAAAATCTAAAGTTCTAAATATACTTAGCCATCTCCCCCCCCCATTGAGATAGGCTCTCAAACATCCAACACAAGGATAATAGTGTGCTGTAAAAGAAATCCAAAATTTGGTCAGTACTTCCAAAGACTTCAAAATTGTCTTTGGAAAGATGCTCAGTTTCCGATCCATGCAAGTCACATAAGCCGAGAAATTTTTGCAGACTTCAATATTGAGACCAGTACACTGGTCTCGACATCTCAAGGCATAGTACCAACGAACCTGATACAAGATCCAAAACATGTCTCTTCGTTGATATGTGCACGTTTATGGGACTTATCGAACACATGCCTTCAGATATTCTCATCTTACACAACGACAAGTATCATGATCCGCTGAGCGTCAGAAATGAAATGATAACTCACACTCTTTCTCTCTGCTTCCGCGTATGGTTGCTCTATACCTTTTTAAAAGGAGACGACCCACGATTTAATAAGTTCAGTCCAATCCGTAGAAGCCCATCAAAGGGCATGGATTCAAAACCACATGCGGCCAGTCGCAAATATAAAAAAAACATGGCCACACTTGGCCCAAATAAACAACCTATAATGCTAATCTCAGGGACAACATAGGTCCAAAATAAAATGTCATCGGCATCAACATGCACGGAAATCTCCTCACAATACATAACTAGGCCGTAAAGGTCCCACTGAAAAATAAGTCGTAAAAATCTTA
>CAJHQP010004995.1:0-49800 GCA_905132765.1 Moricandia arvensis | reverse complement strand
CTTATGGAGGTGGCCGCCAGAAGTATAATGTTCCATATCAATGTGCCTAAGAGATTTTGGGGAGATGTTGTGATGACAGCTTGTTACTTGATCAATAAAATCCCTACCAAGGTTCTTCAGAACCCGTCTCCACATGAGGTATTAAATAAATATCGACCATCTATAGATCACCTTCGGGTATTTGGTTGCTTGTGCTTTGTCTTAATTCCAAGAGAACAAAGGAAAAAAACTTGAACCAAAGAGCACAGGGTCATGTTCATTGGCTACTCACCTCACCAAAAGAGATACAAGTGTTATTCACCAGAAACCAGGAGGGTTTTGATATCTAGAGATGTGAGGTTTGTTGAGTCCAGAGGCTAATATGTTGAGAAGAGTTGGGATGAGGTGAAATACCTATCTCAATCGGTCTCAGATAGAGCTAAGAATTTGAGGAGGGTAATGGAATCTCTAGGCATCAGTATACCAAAAGAGAGGTCTGTGACTGAGGATGCACCAAGACAAGACCATCAGCCTCCAACAACTGAAGAATCAAATGAGGGTTTGGAAAATGAATCTGTTGAAGTTACTCACCTTGATCCTGAAGGGGGGAACCACGATGAACCACAAGAAGGTTCAATATCTCATCATCAAGATGAGCAACAGCAAGAAAAAGTGTCTACAAAGGGTGAGGGAACATCAACTGAAGAAAATGTTCACCCCTTGAGAGGAAGCACTAGGATTAGGTGTCCACCTTCCAATTGGGTCAAAAATAGAGCCTACTTCAACTCCCAAGCAGTAGCTCATCCTATTCAGTTGTGTGCTCTCTGGCCCAGTATCCTAAGGAACATGTAGTGTTCATGGGAGAGTTAGACCAGGAGTACATTCCAAGGTCTTATGAAGAAGCTATGGAACACAAGGAGTGGAAAGACTCAGTTGGGAATGAAACCAATGCCATGATTGTAAATGACACTTGGTAGGATGTGGAACTTCCAAAAGGCAAAAAGACAGTGACAAGCAGTTGGATATTCACAATCAAATACAATGCTGATGGTATTGTGGAGTGGTGCAAGACAAGACTTGTTGCAAGAGGTTTTACTCAAACTTATGGGGAGGACTATCTGGACCCCTTTGCACCAGTAGCTAAACTTCACACCATAAGGATCATTCTCTCCTTGGCTGTCAACTTGGAGTGCGATATGTGGCAGATGGATCTGAAGAATGCTTTGTTACAAGGAGAACCTGAAGATGGAGTCTACATGAGACCACCTCCTAGCCTAGAGCACCTTGTCAAGCCTGGAAATATCCTAAGACTGAAGAAAGCCATATATGCGTTGAAGAAATCGGCAAGAGGCTGGTATAACAAACTCAGTACCACTCCTAATTGAAGAGGTTCTGTTAAATCTGAAGCTGATCACACACTCTTCACTCTCACCAGCCCACAAGGAATTGTGGTGATACTAGTGTATGTGAACGATATCATCATCACAGGAAGTGACAAGGAAGGTATTCTTTAAAACCTTTCTTAAATCATCATTTTATATCAAAGACTTGAGTTAGTTAAAGTACTTTCTAGGGATAGAGATATGCCAATCTAAAGAGGGTCTGTTCATATCCCAAAGGAAGTACACATTTGATTTGTTGAGTGAGGCAAGTTATCTAGGTGGAAGAGCTGCTAAGACACCACTACAAGATGGATACAAGGTCTTGCGTGAGGGGAAGATTGAAGACAAGACCTATGGAGATGTCAAGCAATATTGGAGAATGGTTGGGAAGCTCATCTACCTTACAATCACCAGACCAGATGTGTGCTTTGCTGTGAATCAAGAAAGTCAGTATATGCAAGCACCCAAGATACATCACTGGAACATGGTGGAGAGGATCTTGAGATAACTAAGAGAAGCACTAGGACAAGGAGTATTGTTGGGATGTAGAGAGCACATAAATTGTTGGGTATTGGGATGCAGATTGGGCTGGAGATAGAGTAGAAAGGAGGTCTACCACATGATATTGAACCTTCATTGGAGGCAACTTGGTCAATTGGAAGAGCAATAAGCAGAAGATAGTATCATGCTCAAGTGCTGAAGGAGAATATGGAGCAATGAGGAAGCTTACCAGTGAGCTGATTTGGATCACGAATTTGCTAAAAGACTTTGGTATACAGACTACAACCCCATCACTATGCACTGTGAAAACCAGGCAGCAATCCACATAGCATCCAACAATGTGTTTCATGAAAGGACTAAACAAATTTAGGTTGATTGCCACAAGGTCAGACAAGCTGTGGAGCAGAAATTTATCCTGCCTTACTACACTCAAAGTGAAGACCAGTTAGCCGACATCTTCACCAAAGCATCAAGCTCAAAGTTCTGTAAGTTCATTCATTCAAAGCTTGGATTCATGGATCCTTCATCTCACTGATCCTTATAGCCATGAGGTGTTCTACTCTTTTTCCTTGGCTTGGCTTTCTCCCAAGTAGATTTTCAAAGCAAAAAGGTTTTAATGAGGGAATGCTTCATGGTTTCCAAGCTTGACCAGTCCCTATGGTCAAGCTTGAGGGGGAGTGTTGAGATGAAGCAAAATAAATAAGTTAGAGTCGAATTCAAGTTAACTTGGGAGGCAAGCTATTCCGTACAACCTAATGTCTGAGCTTGACTTGCAAGGCAAGAAAAGAAGAGAGTTAGGCAAAGTCCATTCCGCAAGTCTCCATTTATTTTGTCTAAGGCAATTTGAATGTTGGAGAAGCAGAATCACATGTGAAGATAAGGAGACCAGTCCTTGGAGCCGTTGAGACCTGTCACTCTCAGCCTGGCTTGTCACAGTCCAGTCCATTGGGACCATTTGGACTCTTCCTCTCATTGTTTATTCATTTATTTTGTCTCTTCCTAGGCAGACTCGTTTATTATTTTCTCTAGATATTTTGTTTGTCTATTTATGTACTGATTCCAAAAACAAATCAAGCAAGGGAATAAAAATACTCTTCTTCCCTACACTCTATCTCTCTCTTGAGTTGTCCTCTCTCTTTCTTGCTGTTCTTCATGTTCATGAGCAGAACTCTTATGTTCTTGGCATAATCTTCCTTTAAATCTCATAAACTCACAGTGATAACGAAGGTATCCCCTCAACCAAAGCCTTTCTCAAATCTTTTTTTATATTAAAGACTTGGGTGACCTAAAGTACTTTCTAGGGATTGGGATATGCCGATCTAAAGAGGGGCTGTTGTTAACTCAAAGAAAATATACACTTGATCTATTGAGTGAGGCAGGTGATCTTGGAGGAAGGACAGCAAAGACTCCACTTGAAGATGGCTACAAGGTGCTGCGAGAGGGGGAGTTTGAAGATAAGCCATTTGGAGATGTCAAGCAGTATAGGAGGATGGTTGGGAAACTTATTTACTTAAATATCACAAGGCTAGAGATTTGTTATTCTGTGAACCAAGTCAGTCAGCACATGCAATCTTCTAAGGTTCATCACTGGAGCTTGGTGGAGAGGATCTTGAGATACTTGAGAGAAGGTCCTGGTCAATGTGTTTGGATGGGATGCAATGGAAGAACTGAGATAACTAGATATTGTGATGCTGATTGGGCAGGAGATAGGGCTGATAGGAGAATAACTACTGAGTATTGTACATTCATTGTAGGCAATTCGGTGACTTGGAAAAGCAAGAAGCAGAAGGTTGTATCAAGTTCAAGTGCTGAGGCAGAGTATAGAGCTATGAGAAAGCTCACCAATGAGTTGAGATGGATTAAGGGGTTGCTTGGAGACTTGGGAATCAAGACAACATCACCCATCACAATGTATTGTGACAACCAGGCTGCCATTCACATCGCCATCAACTCAGTTTTCATGAAAGGACCAAACACATTGAAGTAGACTGCCACAAGGCTAGACAAGTTGTGGAGAAGCAAATCATCCTACCTTGCTACACAAGAAGTGAAGACCAGCTTGCTGACATATTCAACAAGGCAGCAAGCACCAAAGTCTCTGAGTTCATCTACTCTTAGTTGGGACTCATAGACCTCACATCTCACTAGCTCTCCTAACATGGAGACTTCTACTCTTTTTCCTTAGTGTGTTTTTGTCCCACTGGGTTTTGAACACTAAGGTTTTAATGAGGGAATTTCTTCATGTTTCCAAACTTGACCAGTCCCTATGGTCAAGCTTGAGGGGGAGTATTGAGAAGAAGAACCAAAAGAGAGATTAAGAGGACAAATAGAAAAGAAGAGATCATTTGGATGCAACAAAAATAGAGCTGGTTGACTATGGCCGTACAGATGGTCCCACAACCACCCATGAGTGACTTAAAAGGCAAGGCTGGAGTGTGCACCACCATATGATCGTTTGAGAGTTATGGAAGCTTTATAATACCTTCCAAGAGGAAGAGAGACGTTGGAGCATCATGACAAGAGAGTATCACATGTGGGGTTAAGAGGAGATAGATGCTTGGAGCTGTCCCTTTCTCTGTTTGAATTTATTATTTTTTAATAAGCTTCTTGTCCTCTTGTTTGCCTATTTATATGTATCCAGACCAGAAGTAATGCAAGGATTTTGAATCCTCCTTTCTCTCTATAATCTCTCTCTCTCTCTCTCTCTCTCTCTCTCTCTCTATCTATCTATCTCTCTCTCTATTATGTCCAGAAATGTATTCTTGAGTTCATCTCTCTTGTTCTTCACTCAATCTCAACCATACTCGACAATTCTCTTTTATTCTCATCACACATTTATAATTCTAACATCTTGTTGCATTGCTAAAGGTCTAGGAGAGTTTCCTTATCATGTGCTGCATTCATGGTTGTGTAGCTTGATTAGATGAGTTGTCTAGTCTAAGCTACTGTCATACATTGTCATTGCATTCTGTTACTGTCATATGTGTGATAAAATGAGCCTAGATGCTTTGTAATTGATGAGTTGTCATGCTTGAGAATTTGGGTGTTGTGCAAAATACGGGTTGAGGTGTACGAATGGGTGGTCCGTACATAGTCCCTACGGTCGAGCGATGGAGAAGTTTTGGGATTGTCTTCGGTTTGATCAATTTTAACTCAACCAATTCAAATCTCATGTGACCGTTTGAAGCTAAGGAGGCAAGGAGACATTTGGGTCGAGATGGATAAGAAGAATATGCTATCAAGATGCTTATCCAGAAGAAGGAATCAACCTGGAAAAATCATTGGCAAGGTTCATGTGCATTGGTGGCCGATTCTTGGCCAAGCTTTCCTAGGCACACCCAGGCTGTCTCCAGCCTGTATAAAGACCATCTGACTTTATCCAAACCGTACATTCCCTCAAGCTTTATCAGCCCTTAGATATAGGTTAATGTTTGCTTCTTGTATTGCCTATAAAGACCTCGTTGTCGAGTTTAAACATTTTAAGTGAGAGAGTGGGGTTTCCCCTCCTCCTTCTTAGTCTTTTCTGGGTTCTAAATATTTGTTCTTGAGTCTATTAATCTTTGGTTCCCCAATTATCTAAGTCTCACGGATCTCTTTAGTCTTTCTATTCTCTCATACTTAATCTTCATTCTTTATCAAGTCTCCTTCCCATTTTGTTGATACAAGACAGAGAAGAACCAGTTGTGGTTGAACCACAAGCACACACGACCTAATCTCTGATAAACTTTCCCGGTATCAGAGCCAGGTTCATCAGAACCTGGTTCATAGCATCCACAAGCTCAAGCTCACTACCACTTATGTCCAGCCGGTCGTTTAAACCCCTAAAGATGAAAACTTTCTCATCCATGGAGTGTCCAAAAGATATTCTCAGTTCACCCTCCTCTCTCATGTCCGTTCTCAAGAAAGAAGGCCAGTGGAAGCTTGTCCAAGCCATTCTTCTCTATTTTCCAAGGAGAAACCTTTCAAGAAGGAAACTTTCAACTTGGATCTTGGTGTGGCAACTCAAACATGAAGAAAGTTGGTCTCTTTGGCATGATGGGGTCAAGTTGGAAGGTCACGCAAAGAAGGAGATGTTTCTTCCCAAACCAACAACCTAAATATGTCCATTCATGAATCGGTTAACCATAGAGGCTCAAGGAACCAGCTCAAGTTCCTTAACTGTAAGATAACTTTCTTCCCTTGTATAAAGCTGGAGAATTTTGATATGGCCGTGTGTTGTGGTGTGTGTTCATGTTCTGAGGGTGATATAAAGCTTTCTTGATGCTGTCCCAGGAAGCTCGAATATCTTGTGTGGTGTTTTGATGTTAAAGGCCATTCATTGTTCACTGCTTGAATGTGTATTAGGATGCTAGATAGTGTATCTGGTCCAGTGATTGCATTCATGACTGATTAGAACTTATTAAGGTGTTTTCTATCATCATTCACTGGATTGTTACTGTGAACTTGTAGCAATAATGAAGGTAATAAGAAGAAGAAAGCATTCGGATGGATATAGGTTCACTAAAGCCGTACAGACTTGGAACACAAGTCTGTTCGTACAGTTTTGGAATCTGTCCGTACAGTTTTAGAATCTGTCCTTCCAGTCTTGGAGTTCAAGCAACCTAACCAAGATTAATCTGGTCAAGAGACAATAAGGATGTAAGTGAACGCTGGTGACTCAGTTCTGATGGCAAGAGATCCGTTGGAGAGGTCAAACAAGGCTAAATCAAGTGGACCATTTAAATTGAATATAAGTCACATGTTTGGTTAAGGTTGGGATTGGTTGGAGACATGTCACTATCATGGTTCAGTGCTTGGTTCAGACCACCATTGTTTACTCTTATTCCTGTTATCCTCTTTTGCCTTTAAATATATGTTGTAAGCTATCCATTTCGAGAAAGGAAATATGATTCCTCATTAATTTATTCTCTCATTTTGAATCTCTCTGACTCCTCACTCACGGATTAAAACCCTAATCTCTCTCTCTTGTTCTTGAACTCATTAGTCTGTCTCTACAAACCAGACCACTAAATCTCTTTATTGTATCATGTAATCAGAGCAACAAAGCTCTTGAAACCTAGTTCTTGATTCCGCAAAACTTATACTCTGATTACTATTCATTTTCTTCAAGTCTCATCATATTATCCAGTGGTTAATAGCAATAGATATGGAGAACAACAAGACAGTCTCCATACCAGTGTCCTTGAAGGGGATTAACTACCTCCTATGGTCTAGATTGGTGAAGACAGCCCTTGGAGGAAGAGGTTTATGGAGCCATGTATCAACTGGTGAAGCTCCAAAAGAAACCGTCCAAGGAGAAGATGGACAAGAGATAGTTGTGGTGAATGAAGACAAGTGGGGTCAGGAGAACCTCATGGTACTTTCTATCATCCAAAACTCTTTAGATCGAGCCATATTGGAAGCTTACTCATACTGTGAAAGCTCCAAAGACTTGTGGGATACTCTCTACAAGGTGTGTGGAACATTTCAAACTAACTCGAGGTTTTGAAGTGAAGAAAGCCATTAACTCTCTCAGCCAAGAAGACATGGACTTAACAGCTCACTTTGGCAAGTTCATATCATTGTGGGAAGAGTTGGAGAAGCTTAGGCCACACACAATCGATCCCCTTTCCTTGAATGAAAGGAGGGATCAAGATCAAGTCTTTGGACTGCTGCTTACACTTAATCCTACCTATAATGATCTGATTAAGCACATACTAAGGGCTGATAAACTCCCAAGCCTTGAAGAAGTTTGTGCTCAGATTCAAAAAGAACAAGGCTCTCTTGGCTTGTTTGGTGGAAATGGTGAACTTGTGATGGCTAATCAAGCTGATAGAGTAGTAGCCAACAATGGAGTATATACAACAAGCATGATGACAAGAAGGATGTAATCTGTGACCATTGCAAGAAGAAGGGGCATGTGAAGGAAAAATTCTGGATTCTACACGGTCATTTGAAGCCAAACAAGTTCAAGGAGCCAAGGAACCAGTATCAAGACGCAAGAGCACACTTCTCAAGTGATATAGCAGATACGGCCACACCTTCTCACTGCTACGCAATGTTCTCTAACTCCGGTATGGGAAAGGCCATGTCCTCTTACTCCACGGCTAGGACCGCAAATGATGAGACCATCAAAATATCTGATCTGTATGCACTCATCAAATCCCTATAAAAAATTCTGGTATCTCTAACACTCTTGGTATTTCATTGAATACTTCATATAAAGCTGAAGTTGCAATGAACACATTTCATAAGACTAAGCCATTGGTTATAGATTCAGGTGCTTCCATCACATGATTAGTGATTCTAGCTTGATTACTGATATAAAACCAATGCTAGGCAATGTTATGATAGCTAATGGTGATAAAATTCCTATTAAAGGTGTAGGAGACTTGAAACTGTTTGATAAAGTGTCTAAAGCATTTTATATGCCCACATTTGCATCTAATCGTGTATCTATTAGAAGGGCCACCACTGATATAAATTTTCATGTTACATTCACTCCTAATGAGGTTTATTGTCAGGAGATTGAGACTAGTAGGTTGCTTGGCAAAGGTGGAACCAAGGGAGACTTGTACTTTCTTGAGGACACAAAGCCAGCCTATGATTTATCTTGTGTTTTCAACTCTGTTTCTGAATTCCCTAAAGATGTAATAAGGCATGCTAGATGAGGACATCCTCTCGTGCCCTGAACATCCTGATTACTAGCGTTTCTTTTAAATCTGATTGTGAGGATTGTATTTTAGGAAAACATTGCAAGTCTGTGTTTCCTAAATCCATGACTAATTGCTTTGATCTTGTGCATTCTGATGTGTGGACTGCCCCTTGTTCATCTAGAGAGCAACATAAGTACTTTGTGACATTTATAGATGAAAAATCTAAGTATACCTGGCTAACTTTGTTGCAATCAAAAGATAGGGTGCTAGAAGCCTTTAAAAATTTTCAAAGTTACATAACTAATCACTTTTATGCCAAGATCAAAATATTGAAATCAGATAATGGAGGAGAATACACTAGCAATGCATTCAAACATAATCTTGCAACACAAGGCATTATCCATCAAACTAGCTATCCCTATACACCCCAACAAAATGGAGTCACCGAAAGGAAGAATAGACATCTAATGGAAGTGGCAAGAAGCATGATGTTCCAAATGAATGTGCCTAAGAGGTTTTGGGTTATGCTGTGGTGACTGCCTCGTACGTGATCAACCGGAACCCCACTATAGTTCTAAAGGATCTCTCCTTATGAGGTAATCAACAAAACTAAACCCTCCATATATCATTTGCTTGTGTTTGGGTGTGTGTGCATTGTTCTTGTACCAGGTTAACAAAGAAACAAGCTAGAGGCTAAGAGCACCAAAGCCATGTTTCTTGGCTACTCTCCTACACAAAGGACTATAAGTATTACACACCAGATACAAGGAGGGTTCTGATCTCTAGGGATGTAAAGTTTGTTTAATACAAAGGCTACTATTACAAGGAGAGTTGGGATGATCTTAAGGACCTCTCACAATAAGCCTCGGATAGAGCCAATAATCTGAAAGTGATCTTAGAGAATCTTGGTGTCAGTATGCCTAAAAGAAGTGGAGAGGTCCGTGGGAAAGACAATGCTGAAGCAGGACAGCCACCAGAAACACCACATCCTGACCCTGAGGGGGACAAGGACACTGCACAACAGAAGCAGCCACAACAACAACCACAAGATGAATCAGAACGTGAAGAAGGCTCAGTTGTTCATGATCATGATGAGACACTTTCAGAACCTGATACTCAAGCTGATGACACACACCAAGCATATAAGTAAGGGAATGATCAGATACATCCCCTGAGAAGCACAAGAATCACGTAGCCGGTCTCTTATTGGATAAATACAAGGGTATACTTCAATGTTGAGGCAGTGGCTCATCCTATAAGTGCAATATGCGCTCTTTCTCATTATCCAGAAGAACACCAAATGTTCATAGGAAAATTCGATCAAGAATACATTCCTTGAACCTATGAGGAGGCTATGTCCTTGAACCTATGAGGAGGCTATGCAACACAAAGAGTGAAGAGAATCAGTTGGGGATGAGATCAATGCCATGATTAAAAATGATACTTGGTTTGAGAGTGAGCTTCCCAAAAGCAAGAAGGCTGTAACAAGTCGTCTCATCTATACCATCAAATACTTGGCAAATGGAAAACCAGAGAGAATAAAGACAACACTAGTTGCAAGAGGATACACTCAAGTCTATGGTGAGGATTATCTAGACACATTTGCACCAGTAGCCAAGCTCCACTCCATAATGATTCTCTTGTCTCCTGCTGTCAACTTGGAATGAGATTTATGGCAAATGGATGTGAAGAATGCTTTCCTTCAAGGAGAGCTAGAAGATGAAGTGTATATGAGACCACCTCCTTGACTAGAGCATCTAGTCAAACCAGGGAATGTTTTAAGGCTAAGGAAAGGAATCTATGGTTTGAAACAGTCACCAAAAGCATGGTACAATAAGCTAAGCACAACCCTAAATGGAAGAGGCATTGTCAAATCATATGCTGATCACTCAATCGTCACACTAGCCAGCAACCAAGGGATTGTAGTCATTCTTGTATTTGTAGATGACATTATCATCACTGGTAGTGATAAGGGAGGTATCCTCACAACTAAGTCTTTTCTTAAAATTGCCTTTGACATTAACGATTTGGGAGAATTGAAGTACTTCCTTGGTATAGAAATAATCCGATCTAAAGAGCGGCTTTTCTTATCTCAAAGCAAGTACACACTTGATATTTTTAATAAGGCAGGTGATCTAGGAGGAACACAGGCCAAGACACCCTTAGAATAAAGGTACAAAGCACTGAGAGAGAAGGAGTTTGAAGACACTCTTTTTGAAGATGTCAAGAGATGTAGAAGAATGGTTAAGAAGCTGATCTACTTAAACATTACTCGGCCGGATGTGTGTTTTGCTGTGAACCAAGTGAGCCAACACATGCAAACACTAAAGGTTCATCACTGGAGCATGGTGGAGAGGACCTTGAGATACTTGAGAGATGCTCCTGGTCAAGGAGTATGGATGGTGTGTAACAAGAGCACTGAAGTAGTAGGCTATTGTGATGCATATTGGGCGGGAGATAGAGTTGATAGGAGATCAACCACTGGCTATTACACATTTATTGGAGGAAACGTAGTCACATGGAAGACCAAGAAGCATAAGGTTGTCTCTTGTTCAAGTGCTGAGGCAGAATATAGAGCTATGAGGAACATTAGAAGTGAATTAATATGGATCAAGGGAATGCTAAGGAACTTAGGCATTGAGATCAACACACCTATGATCATGCATTGTGACAACCAGGCTGCAATAGACATTTCATCAAACTGAGTCTTCCATGAGAGGACAAAGCACATGGAGGTGGACTGCCACAAGGTGAGACAAGCAGTTGAGCAGCAAGTAATTCTTCCATGCTGTACAAGAAGTGAAGATAATTGGCTGATATATTCACTAAGGCAGATAGCAGCAAGGTTTGTGACTCCATTCACCCTAAGCTTGGACTCATAGACATCTCTTATCACTGATCCTCTTGCCATGAAGTGTTCTACTCTTTTTCCTTTGCTTAGTTTTTATCCCAAGTGGTTTTTCTAAGTAAAGGTCTTAATGAGGGAAAGCTTCATGGTGTCCAAGCTTGACTGATCACCATAGTCAAGATTGAGGGGGAGTGTGAACATGAAGCAATAATGAAGGTAATAAGAAGAAGAAAGCATTCGGATGGATATAGGTTCACTATGGCCGTACAGACTTGGAACACAAGTCTGTCCGTACAGTTTTGGAATCTGTCTGTTCAGTCTTGGAGTTCAAGCAACCTAACTAAGTCTAATCTGGTCAAGAGACAATAAGGATGTAAGGGATCGCTGGTGACTCAGTTATGATGGCAAGAGATCCGTTGGAGAGGTCAAACAAGGCTGAAGCAAGTGGACCATTTAAATAGAATATAAGTAACATGTTTGGTTAAGGTTGGGATCCATTGGAGACATGTCACTATTATGGCTCAGCTGTTTGGTTCAGACCACCATTGTTTACTCTTATTCTTGTTGTCCTGTTTTGCCTTTAAATATAATGTTGTAAGCTATCCATTTGAAGAAAGGTAATATGATTCCTCATTAATCTATTCTATCATTTTGAATCTCTATCTCACTCCTCACTCACGGATTAAAACCCTAATCTCTCTCTCTCTCTCTCTCTCTCTCTCTCTTGTTCTTGAACTCATTACTCTTTCTCTACAAACAAGAACTCTAAATCTCTTTATTCTATTAGTTACTGCCTTAAGTTAATACATTTAGATTCAAGTCAAGATGCAGATTAAGGAGTTGTTTTAAAAATTACCTAAGTAGCTTGTCTTGAATCTGATATGATCTTGCTTGTGCTTAGAGAGTTTGCTTGCCAAGATTAATACTTGATCATCTCTGTTTTAATTTGTTGCAAAGCTTTAGACATTGGTCATCAAACTTGATCGTTTACGGAAAGGAGAAGGCATTAAGCTTCCCTTCTCTATATATTGTAACTTATTCTCAGATTAATAAACAAGAAAAAATTTCGAGTCACTCTCTCTCTCTCTCTCTTTTCATCATGAACATCAAGTATTCTCTCATCTAAATCTCTGATTCTCTTCACTCTTTCTCTCGGATTCTTCTCTATTACTCTTGTTCTCTTAAAATTTCATGGTATCAAAGCCAGGCTGCTCATATCCGGGTGTCTGAATCTGTTAATCTTCATCTTCGTTTCGTGTTCAAGCTTCAAGCTTTCTGGGTTGTAACTCTTGTTTGAAGAATTGAAGGAAACAATGTGATGATGACAGTCCCGGTTACTCTTAAAGGTGGTGGAAAATACCTGTTGTGTCTTGTTTTGTGAAGACCGCGGTCGGGAGAAAGGGTTTGTGGGTCACATCTCGGATGGAATTCCAAAACCAGTTGCTGATGAAGGAGAAGGCGCAAGAGAGCTAGCTATTTCTGATCAACAAAAATGAATCCAAGATGACATGATGGTTCTAACCTTGATCCAAGGTTCTCTTGACTCATCCATCCTTGAAGCCTATAGCTAGTGTGAGACGCCAAAAGATATGTGGGAGACTCTCCAGAAGATCTATGGAAACACTTCCAATCTGAGTCGGGTGTTTGAGCTAAAGAGGGCTATTAACACTCTTGCGCAAGAAGAGGTGGAGTTTACCAAAAATTTGGGAAAGTTCAGGGCTTTGTGGTCTGAGCTAGAAATTAATGCTTAGGCCAAACTGATGTAATCATGGAAAGCACCAAGGAATGGAACCATGAACCTGAACCTGAAGAACTTGTAGCTGAGGATGCAACATTGAAGATTGCTTTGAAACAAAAAGTATATATTAGTCTTGGTCGAAACTTGATCAATCAAGACAATCATCACCATTCAAGCTACCCCATCTTCAAGCTGGTCATCATCTAGGCAACTAGGATTGTGTGTGCACTTTTCCTCTCTTCCGGTTTTGGCCGACATGGTTTTCTGTAGGAAGGTGTTTAACGAGGCCACAAGTCTACTTCACATATAACCTAGCTGATGATCTCGAACCTACACAAGAAGAACTTTATGCTATTTTATATTTTAAATTTTTATGTTATTTTTAAATTTCAGTGTTTGTGTGTTTTCCAAGAGAAGCCTTGTTTTTACTCCTTCTTGTATTTTCGAGATGATGTGCATGTGCAGCCTTCTCTCTTATATATTGTGCACAAAATTGAGAAATAAATGATCATCTTTTCAGTCTAAATCTTGTTTCCTTTCTTCTACTTCTCTGTCGACTACTATGAGAGTTTCTGGTGTGTAATATCCAGAGATCAAGGGTTCCTTATTTGGTCTGTCATATCTAAATCAAAAGCCTATGAGTATCAAGAGATCCATCCACACCTCTTGTTTCACCATTCGATCCACATGACTTGAGAAACTTGAGTCTTTTTGATTCGTTTCTGCAAGGATTATCCCATCTGCTCCAGACCATCATCCTAGGATCATATAATTTAGTATCAGAGCAACTCTGGAAGGGAACTAATCTATTACTCACTGCTTTTTGTGTATGCCTTTACATAATCTGCTGAGATTTGATCGATCTGTTATTTGTGGTATCGAAATCTGATAGAATAGGGTTCCATGATCTTGTTTCTGATTAAAAAATTTCGGATTCTTGTTGCAGAAGTTATCGATTGCATGATCTGAATCTGTTTAAGGTTTGCAGAAGTCGGTCTGTTTCATATTGTGAAGTTGATCTATTATGTTCTGATTAGTTTTGATTTGTTCTTTTCATATGTTGAGTTCGAATTTGATCAGAGAAGTTTAAGGTTTGATTTCTTTTTTAGTCTGTTTCTGATTTGTGTTAAAGGAAACGATTTGTTTCAGGTGTAGTGAATCTGTTGTTTTCTGTTTTGATCATTGAATCGAAGCTTGAATCTGAACCTAAACTCGTGTTCTCTCTGTTCTATTTAGAAATTGATCTGTTTAAACTGATTTGTTTCTGATTTGGATTTGAGTTTTGATTTGAATCTGTGTCTGTTTGCAAGTTGATTGTTTCTTTTCTGTAGAAATTTCTACTGCTGTGAGTTGTTTTCTATTTCAGGAACAATGGCACGAGACCAAAAAGGAGAACTCAGCAAGGAAGAGAAATTGATGATTGAATAATTCAAGGCCAGTATGGTTCTAGTCTTCAAAGATCAGATAAGACAACTAAGACTGGACCTGCGACAGGAACTCCAATCAGCTACTGATCACAGTCATGAGTCTAGAAGCAGTGAGAGGACACAAACACGTGAGCATGAAGGCATATGCAATGACAGAGACAAAATTGCTGATCACAAGCTAAAAATCCCTCCTTTCCATGGCGATACTAATCATTCTACATATATGCTGTGGGACGAGAAGATAGAATTAATTTTCAGTTGTCAACACAATACTTAGAGAAAGAAGGTTCATATGGCTACTTCTGAGTTTTGTTGTTATGCTTTAAAGTGGTGGAATCAATTGGTAAAGTTCAGAAGACTTGATGGAAAAGAACCAATGGAAAAATGGCCTAGATTAGGCCTTGATCCTTATAGAGTATGTTCCAAGAGAGTACCACAAGGAGTTACTGCAAAAGCAGTTTGAGAAAAAGCTAAACCCTTCAATCTTGGATTTGAAACAACTAGGTAGCGTGAGATCACGTCCAACCAGTGTTATTGGTTTATCTAGCAACACAAAAGCTGGTTCAGTGTGGAGAACAGAAAGAAACTGACTCAGGTGAGTATGGATGTGTATAAGCAACTCAGGAGGACCAACTCAACACGTCCATCCATTGAAGAACAGCATCAAGAAGCAGTAACTACTGCTTCAACACTCAAAGTGGCAGAACCAGAACCAGCTGCATCCTATCCAAGCAGATCAAGCCAAAGTAACATCACCTATCTTTCATAACGAAGAGCAGCATGTTCAGAACGTCATGATTCCTTTCAAACAAGTCATGGTAGCAGAGGAGACACCCAGGGAACCGCAGACAGCTCGCAGAATGAATCAACTGATTGTCTTTGATCCATGTGATTTCCAAAAGACATTCTTGGGTACTTTTCTGATCACTTCTTTTGTTTGGTACAAGAACAGAGAAGTGGAGCTATCAAGAAACGACTTGGGTATGAGACATGTTGTATTTGAGCCTGGAGGAGAGGTCTGAAATCAGAAGAACAAGACCAAACTGATTGAGAACAAATCAGCAGCAGAAACCTTTGATTTTAGTGATATTTTATCCTCTGGAGAAAAGCTGTTGCACAGCTCAGATCGTAAAGAGTTTCACTATGAAACCAATTCAGTCATGGATCCAACGAGCCAGAAATCACAGAGAATGGCCACTTAATCATCAAGACATTACCAGTTTGACAAAACATGTCAGTTTGGATCATTTCCAAGAGATGTCTATATCTGATTGGGTTGGAAGGTTACAGACCTACTTGTGGATACCTGGAGCATATTTCAGCATACCTATCATCCTTTTTAAACACTCTGATCGTGCTAGATTCAGCTTGGTTCATAAGTAGTTAGAAAATGGTCAAAACAAATTCATTCTCGACCATATCAAGCTATTGAAGCCACCAGTTTTGCAACAATTTCAGTACTATTGCAGAAATTAACAGTCCATGAGTGGAGATGGAGAATTCACAAGAGTAAATTGTGAAGTGATCATTGGAGCATGAGAAGAACTCATGTTTTCTTCTCAATTCAAGGAGAAACCACCAGACCAACTTAGTCTAGAGCAATCTCCAAAGAAACCAACCCGAGGTAACTATCAAAACTCAAAGAAGAACATGAAACCTGATGTGCTTGCTGTTGGTACAGGACAAACTGTTTGAGGTCTACACCTTTCGAAAAGAAGGATATAATATATGAATCAAACTGTCCCACATTCTTATTCCTTCTTACATCAACAACAAATCAGTTCAAGGCTGAAACCGATTCAGAGTTGCAAGTTACTGATTCTACAACTCAGGTAATTCTTCCCTTGCTTTATTCTCAATTATATGTGTTTAGAACATCACAATCCTATCAATGGCGACCAGGTGAGCATGCCAATGTAAGTAATCATGTTTTCAAGAGTTCTTCTATTGATTACACAGATATGATGCACTTGATTTGTTAAAAGAGCCATGTGCAGATTATGATGAAGCTTTGAAGCATACAAGGAGAAAGAACAAGCATGTGGAAGACAAGCGGTTCACGCTTCCTGATTTGGATCAGGATAAGCACCCAGACGTCACTGGATTCATCCTCATCAAAGAAGCACCACCAGATGCAGCTCACAAGTCAAAACCTAGCAAAAACCAATTTGGGATAAGATTTTTTTTAATTGAATGTAAAATTGTATGCAAAACCAAAAGACTGTTTCTTTACAACATTTTCCTGAGCGTTTTTTGAGTTTAAGATGAAACAGAACTAGCTAAATCCTTGATGAGAACCAAATAGATAAGCTGTGATCATATCTTCTATCCCCGAGGGCTTTTATGGACATGATGCGGTTGCGAACCTGCTTGTCTACGGTGCTTACTATCACAGATGAGGCTAAGACTCTCTCTCCATGCCGATGATTGTTGCGTTCATGCCAAAGAGCATCTATAGTGGTCTGAAAAGTGGAGCGCAAGAGGAAAGTATGAACCCTTCCTTGGGACGAGTCTGAGATAAAGGCAATGATAGCTCTCCAGTCAGATGTGAATTGCGAACAGATGAATCCTTTAAACAGATGATACCACACTTCATGTGAGAAGCTGCATATGAAAAACAAGCAATCCCTTGTTTCAATAGGGCCATTACAGAGAGTGCAAGAAGTGTCAATTCCCGAACTCCATGTAAGCAGTCTATCCATTGTTGTGAGTCTATTCTGAATTGCTAACCATTGTACAAACGAGAATTTTGGAGTGGAGTGCAGAAACCAAGTGCCTTTGTGCCAATCCATTATTGGGGAGGATGTGCGAAAAAGATCCCCTGTCTTTCTGGTACTGAAAGTATTTTTAAATCCTTCAGAACTGTGCTTCCAAAGACTCATATCATTTTCTTGGGTTACCATTGTTTTTGATGTTCAATAGCTGTTTCAATGGAATTGAGGAAATCTGAACGATTCCTCCTTCGTCTCTGACTTATCAATGCATCAGAAACCATTGAAGTCACTGGTAACCCCATGTCAATACATCCTCTTGGCCCTGTGATATCCCATAGACAGCCCAACCTTGACCAGTTATCAAACCAGAATGACTTACTCTGCCCATTCCTTACGTCCACTTTATAAAATCCCTTGGCTATTGCTCTATACTTCAAAGCAGAATATATTAGTCTTGGTCGAAGCTTGATCAATCAAGACACTCGTCACCATTCAAGCTACCTCATCTTCAAGATGATCATCATCTAGGCAAATAGGATTGTGTGTTCTCTTTTTCTCTCTTTCGGTTTTGTCCCACGTGGTTTTCTGTAGGAAGGTTTTTAACGAGGCCACAAGACTACTTCACATATCACCTAGCTGATGATCTCGGACCTACACATGAAGAACTTTATGCTATTTTATATTTCTATGTTTATATGTTATTTTCAAACTTTAGTCTTTGTGTGTTTTTAAACAAGGCCTTGTTTTTACTCCTTCTTGTATTTTCGAGATGTTGTGCATGTAGAGCCTTCTCTCCTCTATATTGTGCACGAAATTGATAAATAAATGATCATCTTTTCAGTCTAAATCTTGTTTCCTTTGTTCTACTTCTCGGTCGAGTTGTATGAGAGTTTCTGGTGTGTAATATCCAGAGATCAAAGGTTTTTTATTTGGTGTGTCATATCCAAATCAGAAGCCTAGGAATATCAAGAGATCCATACATACCTCTCGTGTCACCATTAGATCCACATGCTTTGAGAAACTTGAGTCTTTTTGATTCGTTTATCTAAGGATTATCCCATCTGTTCCAGAGCATCATCCTAGGATCATATTACAAACACAACAGATCATGAGATCCTCATGGAGATGCGTGAGCAATATCAGGTGTTTGGATTTCTATTGACTTTGAATCATGCCTTCAATGACTTGATCAAACACATATTGAGGTCCTCAAAGCTTCTAACTTTGGAGGAAATATGTGCTCAGATCCAGAAGGAGGAAGGGTCGTTATGATTGTTTGGTTGTAAGGGGGAACTATACCTTGCTAACAAGGCAGAGGTGGTTCAAGCTAACAAGGCTATGTACATATCTGATGAAAGAAGAGGTGGTGAAGATATGAGGTTTGGAGGTAATTGTGACCATTGCAAGAAGCCAGATCAAAAGAGTAGTCAATTCTGGATACTCCATCCCCACCTCAAGCCGGCGAAGTTTATGAAGGGCAGAGATGCAAGAGCCCACCTTTCAGCAGAAAAAAGTGAAGCTGGTCCATCTGGAGCTGGTTCAACCATGCGTGAAGGAGAAGGAGAGGCCTTGGCATCTCAACACACATCCTTGAAGAGCATGTAGCATGAGCTCATCAGTAGGTCAGACGTTGACGCTCTCATCAAAGCTCTCAAGGAGAATGGTAATGTTTCTAGTAACCCTCTAGGGTGCTCCTATGCTGCATATAACTTATCTAGTATCCCTGATCATTTGAAGAATGGAAATGACTCTTTTACTGCTGAATCTCAATTGCTTAAGAACCTTGGTCATTTAGAATATAATGTTGAGTTGCCTAGCTCCTATACTGCTTATAACATTAGTAAACCTGTAGTTGTTGATTCAGGAGCATCTCACCATATGATTAGTGATGATAGTCGTATAAAATACATAGAACCTGCTCATGGTCATGTATTGATTGCTAATGGCGATAAAGTAGCAATAAGAGGAATAGGCAAGTTGAAACTATTTGACAAGGATTCTAAAGCCTTTTATATGCCTGAATTCACATCTAATCTTTTTTCTGTTAAGAAACGCACTACTGATTTAAATTGTAATGTTATATTCAGTCCTAATGATGTGAAGTTTCAGGATATTGAGAGCCATAATTTGATTGGAAATGGAGTAACAAAAGGAGACATTTACATGTTTGAAGACACTGCTCCTATTTCTAGTTCCATTTACTCGTTTAGTTCCACTTCTATTTACATGTTTGAAGACACTGCTCCTATTTCTAGTTCCATTATGGCATGCTAGATTAGCCCACCCCATGTTAGAGCTTTAAGTTTAATGTTACCAGGTGTCATGAATAATAATAATGAATCTGAAGCATGTATCTTGGGTAAGCATTGTAAGCCAGTCTTTCAGAAATTGACTACTTTATATGAGAAGTGTTTTGATCTTGTGCATTAAGATGTTTGGACTGTTCCTTGTCTAGTTAGGGTAAATTACAAGTATTTTGTAACATTCTTTGATGAAAGATCGAAATACACATGGATAACACTCATTCAAACCAAGGATAGAGTGCTTGATGCGTTTAGAAAATTTCAGGCTTATGTCATTAACCATTATAATGCCAAGATAAAGATTTTCAGGTCTGATAATGGTGGTGAGTACACAAGCCTGGCTTTCAAGCAACACCTACTCAACATGGGATCCTAAATCAGACAAGCTGAAAGGAAGAATATGCACCTTATGGAGGTGGCTAGGTCAATCATGTTCCACTCAAATGTTCCAAAGAGGTTTTGGAGTAATGTTGTGATGTCTGCGTGCTATCTGATCAATAGGATACCGACTAGAGTGCTAGATGACAAGGCTCCATTTGAGGTTTTGTATAAGGAGAAGCCAGCTTTGAACCACCTCAGGGTATTTGATTGCTTGTGTTTTGTCCTAGTACCAGGGGAAATGAGGAACAAGATGGAACCAGAGAGCACAAGGGCAATGTTCATTGGGTATTCAACAACACAGAAGAGTTACAATGCTTTGATCCAAAGACAATGCGAGTTCATGTGTCTAGAGATGTGAAGTTTATGGAGTCTAGAGGGTACTATGAGGAGAAGAGTTGGGATTATTTGAAGGATATATCTCAAGCATCTGATAAGGCAACTAGTCTTCTGACTTTTTTTAGAAGGTCTTGGTATTAATATGAACCAGGATCAGAGAAGGCAAGAAGTTCCTAACACTCATGAAGTTGAAGATCCATCTCAACATGATCATGTAGGGGGAAATGGACCTGAGGTTGAAGGTCAAGAAGAGGAAAACTCAAGAGATCTTGATCAAGGTGAGGCATCAAATGAAGATGGAAGTGAAGGAAACAATGGACCTGGAGAAGAAGGTCATGAGGGACATGAAGAACCAGTGGTAGAATTCCCACTAAGAAGAAGCATGAGGTTGAGGAGAGATCCATCCAATTGGGTCAACACTCGGGTGTACTACAATGCACAAGTAGTAGCACACCTAACTCAAGTGGTCTGTTCTCTTTTTGAGTTTCCAAGAGAGCACTAACTGGATGAAAGCCAAGTGCCAAGGTCTTATGAAGAGGCTATGGAAGATGAAGAGTGGAGAAGCTCAGTTGCTGATGAAGCAAATGCAATGATAAAAAATGAGACCTCGTATGAAAGTGAATTACCCAAATGGAAGAAGGCAGTGACTAGTAGATGGATAATCACCATCAAGTTTCTGCCAAATGGGAAGATATATAGAAAAAAGACAAGACTGGTGGCTAGAGGCTTTACTCAAACCTATGGAGAAGACTACATAGACACCTTTGCTCCAGCTGCTAAGCTCCACACTATCCGGATTGTTCTATCAGTTGCAACCAATCTGAAGTGGGAGACCTATGGGAAATGGATGTAAAGAATGCATTCATACAAGCAGAACTTGAAGATGAAGTCTACATGAAACCACCAAGAGGTCTTGAAAGTCTTGTGAAACCAAGAAATGTGTTGAGTTTGAAGAAGGCTATATATGGTTTGAAGCAGTCGCCAAGAGCTTGGTATAACAAGTTGAGTACTACTTTGAATGGGCGAGGCTTCAGGAAGTCAGAGTTCCATCACACCCTCTACACACTCACCACAGCCTCAGGTATCATTTTCCTTCTAGTTTATGTTGATGATATCATCATAACTGGAAGTGACAAAGAAGGTATACCAGATACAAAATACTATCTGAAATCTGTATTTGAAATCAAAGCCTTAGGGGAGATGAAGGAAGGCTTATTCATGTCCCAAAGGAAATATACACTTGATATTTTGAAAGATGAAAGTAAACTAGATGGGAAGACAGCCAAATGCCACTGGAGGATGGGTATAATGTCCCACGTGAGGGGCGATTGAGAACAACCAATACTTTGAAGATCTTAAACTGTATAGGAGGATGGTTGGTAAGCTAATATACTTGACCATTACTTGTCCTGATATTTATTTTGCTGTGAACCAGGTGAGCCAGCATATGCAAGAGCCAAAATAACATCATTGAGGATGTTTGACATGATCCTAATCTACCTCAACGGATCACCAGGCCAAGTAGTATGAATGGGTTGTAATGAGAGTACTGAAGTAGTAGGCTATTGTGATGCATATTGGGCAGGGGATAGAGCTGATGGGAAGTCCACCACAGGCTATTGCACCTTCATTGGAGGGAACCTGGTGACTTGGCAAAGCAAGAAGCAGAAAGTGTTCTCTTGTTCGAGTGCTGAGGCATAGTATAGGGCCATGTTGAAGATGACGAATGAACTGGTGTGGATCAAAGGGATGCTGAAGCATTTGGGAGTTGAGCAAGCAACACCAATGACTCTGCACTGTGATAACCAAGCAGCCATCCACATTGCAACAAACTCAGTAGTCCACGAGAGAATCAAGCATATTGAAGTGGACTGCCACAAAGTAAGACATATGATTGGCCTTGGGGAGATCTTACCATGCTACATACGAAGTGAGGACCAATTGGCGGATGTATTCACCAAGGCAGCAAGATAAAAGGTTATTGAGTCCATTCATACCAGATTAGGACTCATTGACCTTACTCCAAGCAGCTAATCCCCTCGTCATGAGGTCTTTACTCTTTTTCCCTCATCGAAGGTTTTACCCCAAAAACTGTTTTCCTTTGATGAGGTTTTTAATGATGGAGATCTCATTGCATTCCAAACGTGACTTGTTCCACATGGTCAAGCTTGAGGGGGAGTGATAATTTGAGTAAATAAAGAAGAGGGTTGAAGTGCCTTAGGCTGACGAATGGGATCAAGCAAAGGGTTGTTCAAGTTTTGGGTAAGGTGTACGGACAATACGGACCATACTGACTGTACGGCTGACTGTACGGACCATACTGACCGTACGACCGACTGTACGGACCACTCAACCAAAACTTGTTTAGACTCGACCAAAATATATTTTGGTCTTGTGAAAAATTAGGGCGAAGTTGTACGAATGGCCTTTGGCTGTACAACTCTCAATCCGTACAAGGCAAGGGTGAAGCTTCGGTTGCAAGGAAGAAGAGAAGCTAAGGTAAATGAGTGCAAGGTGAAAGGGGAGGTTAACTTGATGGTTACCCGGTAAAGAATGTAGCTCGCGAATAAGGAAGAGGATAAGGGTTGACCAAGACATCCTGGCTCGAGCTGGAAAGAAGAAGGCATCTGGTCAATATGCCAAAGGCATCAAGCAACCTCAGCCATGCATTCAAAACCAGGCGCGCTCTCTCCTTGGTGCTTCCACGTTCACCCCTTAATCACCATCCCTCTTGTGAACGTTTACGGATAGGATTAGACATTAAGCTTCCCTTCTCTATATATTGAAATTTATTCTCAGATTAATAAACAAGAAAACATTTCGAGTCACTCTCTCTCTCTCTTGTTCATCATGAACATCAAGTATTCTCTCATCTAAATCTCTGATTCTCTTCACTCTCTCTTTCAGATTCTTCTCCATTACTCTTATTCCCTTAAAATTTCATGAAGTAGAAGAAAGGAAACAGGATTTAGACTGAAAATATGATTTTTTATTTCTCAATTTGGTGCACAATATATAGGAGAGAAGGCTGTACATGCACAACATCTCGAAAATACAAGGAGTAAAAACAAGGCTCCTTTTGGAAAACACACAAAGACTGAAGTTTGAAAATAACATAAGAATTTTCAAAAATATAAATTAGCATAAGGTTCTTCATGTGTACGTCTGAGATATTCAGCCTGGTGATATGTAAAGTAGTCTTGTGGCCTCGTTAAAAACCTTCCTTCAGAAAACCTTGTGGGCCAAAACCGGAAGCGAGGAAAAGAGCACACCCAATCCTACTTGCCTAGATGATGATCAGCTTGAAGATGGAATAGATTGAATGATGGATAAAGTGTCTTGGATGATCAATCTTCGACCATAACCAATGTATTCTTCTTGTCTCAAATCACTCTTCAATGTTTCATCCTCAGAAACAATCTCTTCAGGTTCATGTTCATGCTTCCATTGCTTCGTTCTTTCCATGATCACATCATCCCCTCTCTCTTCAAAAAGATTTGTCCTCAAATCTGTTTTACCTGCAATAGAGGGGACCAAGTCAGTAATATCAAAGTTTAAAATCAGATTACACTTACCTTGCAAGCCTCTTTGATAGGCATTGTTGTTGACAGGTTCAGATATGTAGAAGGCATTAATCCATTTAGTTCCTGGTTTATTACTCAAACCTGATACATTGAAACAAGGCAAGTTAGCATATGACAATTTATCAAAGAGTTATAATCGTATCCCAAATTGGTTTTTGCTCTGTTTTGGCTTGTGTCGTGCATCTAAAGGTGCTTCTGTTATGAGGATGAAGCCAGTAACGTTTTCGTGCTTATCCTTTCTTGTCTTCAAATCAGGTGGCTTGAACCGCTTGTCTTCAACATGCTTGTTCTTTCTCCTTGTATGCTTCAAAGCTTCATCATAATCTGCACATGGCTCTTTTGACAAATATGTGTAATCAATAAAAGAACTCTTTAAAACATGATCACTTACCTTAGCATGCTCACCTGGTCGCCATATATAGGATTGAGATGTTCTAAACTAAGATAATTCAGAATAAAATAAGTGTAGGTGTACCTGAGTTGTAGAATCAGTAACTTGCAACTTTGAATTGGTTTCAGCCTCGAACTGATTTATTGTTGATGTAGGAAGGACTAAGAATGTTGGACAGTTTGATTCATAGCTTATATCCTTCTTTTTCAAAAAGTGTAGACCACAAAACAGTTTTTCCAGTAACAACAGCAAGCAAATCAGGTTTCATGTTCTTTTTTGAGTTTAGATTGTTACCCTGGGTTGGTTTGTTTGGAGATTGCTGTAGAGTAAGTTGAGCTGGTGGTTTCTCGTTCATTTTAGAAGAAAACATGAGTTCTTCTCCTGATCCAGTGATCACTTCACCAAATTCTCCATTGAATTTTTCATCTCCAATCATGGTTTGATAATCTCTGCAATGGTATTGAAGCTGATGCATATCTGGTGGCGTCCATATCTTGACATGGTCGAGAAGCAAGTCTTTTTGATCAACTTCCAACTCCTTATGACCCCAGATCGTTCTAGCATGAACAGGGCACTCTCCAAGGATGATAATCCTGTGGACATATGCTCCAGGTCTCCACGAGTAGGTCTGTAACCTTCCAGCACAATCAGATATAAGTTTCTCTTGGGAAGATCCAAACCGACATGTTTTGCAAAACTAGCAATATCTTGATGATCAGGTGGCCATTTGCTGGGTCGTCTGGTTTGTTGGATCCGTGACTGACTTGGCTTCATTCTCCAGGTGGTTTCATAGTGAAACTCTTTACGAGCTGATCTGTGCAACAACTTTTCTCCAGAGGATAAAAGATCACTAAAATCAAAGGTTTCTGCTGCTGATTTCTTGTCAATCAGTTTGGTCTTGTTCTTATGATTCCAGACCTCTCCTCCAGGCTCAAATAAAACATGTCTCATACCCAATTTGTGTCTTGATAGCTCCACTGATCTGTTCTTGTACAAACCAAAAGGAGTGATCAAAAAAGTACCTAAGAATGTCTTTTGGAAATCACATGGACCAAAGACAATCAGTTTCATTCTGCGAGCTTTATGTGGTTCCATGTGTTTACAAGAATACATGAATAATAGACATAAAGAGATCAAGGCAACAGAAGCATCCAGAATGATCAAGTATAAAATAACCATTTGTCTGTACAGTCAGGTCAAGGAGTGACCTAACATGGCTTGCAAGACAAGGAAAGGTTTAACTTGAGAAGGAAGGAAGCTTACTCTATTCAGAACCAAAAGAGGATGTTTACAAGAGTAAAATAGACGTTGGAGGATAAGGCCAAGGGAAGTGAAGGTCAAATGAATTCAAATGGAGAGAGAGGGGGATCATTCATCACCTGTCACTTTCCACCATGGCTGGATGAGCCCCTGCCCTTCTTCAGACATCTCCAAACTGATGTAGGCACAGAACGAGCCTTGATAGAATGCAAGATGGAAGACAAGCAAATGGTCGAATAACCAACTTACTGATCTTGATGGATGAATGATGAATGAAGTGGAGGGTGGATTCAGTTTGTTTGGTCGTATAACCAACCAAAAAGAACAGTGGCTGGAGATGGATGGATTTATGATTGAATCACACGATCTGGTGGATCGATGGACGCCACAAACTCGATGGAAAGAGCTTGATAAGTCAATGCTCTAGTTGTTGCTTCTCACACACAACTAAAGACTTAAGAACATAGGTTTGCTTGCAAAGGAAAAGAAAAGAATAATTTTGTTATTAATTCATGAGTCATTTACAATGAAGAAAAATATCAGCTTATAAAGGCTGACTACACGTTCATCTAAGAATCGGAAAACAAGAAAGAAACAGATAAATAAGGAAAACCGAGAAAACTAGTTTTTGGGAGATTTCTTGGTTTAAAAGGCTTGATTTAAGGGCTCAGATGATGGCTTTGTATCTGGACGGTTTAAGGCTGTAGTAAGTTTCTTAGGAACATGATGATTGCTGTTAGAATTGTCGAAACAATTCCAAGTTTGGTGAGAAAACAACTGTTGGGAATTGATTGCTTTTGATTCCAAAAATGGCAAGTATAGTTTTCTTTGATTCCATGTAATCTGGTACTTGATGGTGCATATTAAGAACATTTCTACCCCTCCTGGATCATTAGATATATCTTCTGGATGTCTATAAACCTCTCCTGGACGCCAATAATAAGCTTGACATAATATATGCTTCTGATCTTCCAAATAACGTAAGTCTGCCATCTTTGATTTGAAAATGGCATATCTTCTAAACCATTATTCCTTTTTATATGAAACCATTTTTCTGAGTCCTCTTCTTGAATGTAAAATCATGAAAAGCGGTTTCTTAGATAAAATCCTCCTGGTTAGCAAGATATGGCGTTTTGAGTGCACCTATATAATGGTTAGCTTCTTTAGCTTTACTCAGTTTCATGTTCTCTACTGACTTTCTCTTGATTTCTTTCTCCAGGTTTGATTCTGATTTGATGTCCTCATCATGGACCCAATTGTTTAATCATTTTTGTGCTCAACATTTTTGAATTGTTTATTAGTTGTTTTTTTAGTTTGCCTATTAATAGGCATGTACTCAGAAACTAATCTAAGCAAGGAAACATATTTTCCTCCTTCTTTTCTCGTCTCTCTCTCTCTCTCTCTCTCTCTCCCTCTCTCTCTCTCTCTCTCTCCCTCTCTCTCTCTCTCTCTCTCCCTCTCTCTCTCTCTCTCTCTCTCTCTCTCTCTCTCTCTCTCTCTCTCTCTCTCAAACACACACACACACACACACACACACACGAATTTTCTCCTCTCTTTATTCATTGTTCTTTATTGTTCTTCACAAACCAGAACTCAAACTCTCTTAAATTATCATGGTATCAGAGCAACAAAGCTCTTCAACCTATTTTTTACTTCCGCAAAGCTTTAATCTCTGTTCTTGTTGCTTTTTTTCTTCAAGATTCACTCTATGTTCTTCTGGGTTTAAGTGAGCGAAAGATGGAGAATAACAAGCCTATTACCATACCTGTGACACTCAAGGGCATTAACTATTTCTTATGGTTCTCTGTTCTTCTGGGTTTAACTGAGTGAAAGATGGAGAATAACAAGCCTGTTACCATACCTGTGAAACTCAAGGGGATTAACTATCTCTTATGGTCCAGATTGGTGAAAATTGCCCTTGGAGGAAGAGGATTATGAAGTCATGTCTCTATTGGAGCTGCTCCAAAGCAGATCGTCCAAGGAGAAGATGGAAAGGAGACAGTGGTGGTTGATGAAGAGAAAGGGGCACAAGAAGATCAGATGGTGCTCTATCTCATTCAAAGCTCTCTGGAACCATCAATCTTGGAGTCTTACTCATACTGTGAGACTACCAAAAAACAATGGGAAACCCTCTACAAGGTCTATGGAAATGCTTCAAACCTTACTAGAGTGTTTGAAGTAAAAATAGCCATTAATGATCTTAGTCAAGCAGACATAGAGTTTCAAAATCACTTTCGCAAGTTCAGATCCTCGTGGTCAGAGCTGGAGATGCTCAGACCACATACTATTGACCTTTCTACACTGAATGCTAGGCGTGAAGAAGACAAGGTCTTTGGGTTACTGCTTAATCTCAACCCAACCTATAATGACCTCATCAAGCATATTCTGAGAGCTGACAAGTTACCTACACTTGATGAGGTGTGTGAGCAAATTCAGAAGGAAGAAGGGTCACTGGGTTTGTTTGGGAGAAAAAGAGAGCTGGTTATGGTCCATAAACCTGAAGCAGTAGCAAACAAGGGAGTGTATAATGAAGATGATAGGAAGATCTTGATCTGTGACCAATGCAAGAAGAAAGTCCCATGAAGGACAAATGCTGGATCCTTCATCATCACCTAAAGCTAAACAAGTTTAAGGAGCCACGATCTTAGTTCATGGATGCGAGAGCTCATTTCTCAAGTGATGGGGTGGAAACCACTACTCCAAGTTCATTATGATCCAATGCTGGTATGGGAAGAGCCATGGCGTCCACATCGGCCTACTCCACTGCAAGGAGCCACCAAGATGAGTCCATCAAGAGGTCTGACCTAGATACTCTCATCAAGGTCTTGAAAGAACACTCTGGTAACCATAGAACTCTTGGTATCTCACTAAATGCTTCTCACACTGCTGGTAGTTCAATGAATGTTTTGAAAGATGCTAGACCATTAGTTATAGACTCTGGTGCATCTCATCATATGATTAGTGATTCAAGCCTGATTACTATTGTATAACCTGCCTTAGGTAATGTGATGATAGTAAATGGTGATAGAATTCCAATAAGAGGAGTAGGTAATCTGAAACTGTTTGACAAAGTATCTAAGGCATTCTACATGTCCACTTTTGCATCAAACTTACTGTCTCTTAAGAAAGTCACTAATGATTTCAATTGTCATATTACCTTCACTCCTAATGATATCTATTTTCAGGATATTGAATCTAGTAAGTTGCTTGGCAAAGCTGTGACCAAAGGGGACTTGTATCTGCTTGAGGACATACGACCAGCTTCTGATTTTTCTTGTGCTTTTAATTTTATTTCTGAATTCCCTAAAGATTGTGAGGCTTGTATTCTAGGAAAACATTGTAGAAGTGTGTTTCCTAAATTAATGACCATCTGTGATAATTGCTTTGATTTAAGGGAAGTTGACTTAACTAGCACATATTTTATTATTTAAGACTAGAAGAATACAAATCTTTTTTTTATTACTCATATTTTTTAAATACCCAGCGTGCCCTTATATTATGTTGTGACAAAAACATATTTTACAAGAATGCCATTACTTTTTCATGCCACAAAACCAAAAAAGTGTCGCCACGTAGAAATTCGCTGACGCGTATTAATGAACTCAGCCGGAAAGCGTTACAAAATACGTTACGGCTGAGTTATGCTTACGTTATGGCTGATTTAATTAACCCGGCTGACTTATGAGAAAATGGTTGACTTACGGATATAAGTATGCCGCTTATTACGGCTGATTAACAGAAATCTGACTGAATTATGTGGTCTCAGTTGACTTACAAACACAAGTTACGGCTGACTTATACATCGGGTGGCTGAGTTGTCAAAAATTTGACTGAGTTGTAGGAAAGAGACGGCTGAGTTATTTTCCGCATATTGATTGAATGATCATCGGGCGGCTATGTTACTAAAGTTTCGGCTGGCTTAAGAGAGCTTGTTACGGTTGAGTTACTTTTAATCAACCGTGATGAGTTGGATTAACATTAAATTTATCCCAATTACGGCTGACCTATTAGTGAAAGATCAATTACTAGAATAGCATTCATTTGAAGATAGGGCTGACTTATTATTTTTCCGTGTAATGATGGCTGGTTATTAGGAAAAGATTAATTACTAGAATAGCATTCACGTTGAGGCTGACGTGCAATGTATGTTATGGCTGAGTTATGTTAGCTAAATTATGTGTTCCTATGTCGGCTGACTTACCGATTTGCCATGTCATCATCCATGTCATCAGTTCTTAGTTGCCATGTCATAAAAAACGTTACAACAGTAAAAAAGGTTTATGTTACAGACGTTGTGTCTTATTCTTCATTATTCATGTTCTTTATCTATCTTCTTCATCTTATTCTTCATCTTATGGATCTGGTAATTATTGTTTCAGTAAACTAGGTCTAAGAAAACATAGATCTAAAAAATTTGAAAATCGGAAGACATCCTGCTGCTCCCTCTCTCATTGGATTCATCATCTTGGAGAAGAAGAAAAAGTCAAAGAGAGATAGATAAAAAGGTAAGTCCCATAAATTGTAAGAAAATAAGAGAGTTGAACAAAAAAGTAAGAAAAGTAGAGAAGACGAAGAAGATGACGAATTTGAAAGCCAATTTTTACATGTTTGATGACTCAGATGGTGCATCATCTGAATATGATAACTTTAGCTCATACACCGAGTCTCTAACACATACGTTACAACTGAGCTATGCATACATTACGGCTAAGTTATGCGTACGTTAAGACTGAGTTATACTTATGTTATGACTGACTTATAACATTCAGATTAAAACTTTAATCTTTTTTCCCGCCCAAAATGATTTTGTTCCAGCCCAAAATACGAAAACTCGCGAAAAAATTGCACTTGACGGCTGACTTATAGGAACGTTACGACTGACTTATAAGTCATGGTTTAGGGTTTTTGCTATAATCAAAGGCTGAGTTGTGGTTACAATACGAGTTTGTTATAACCATGTCGACCAAAACAAGCTTATAACATGCTCAAGATTCATCATCCAAACTTAAATTCAATTTAGAAACCGCAAGAAAAACTAAAAAGACGAGTCTATATATTAGAAATCAAGAGACATATCACTCTCATAAACAACATAGATCTAAAAATCAAAAATCTGAGACATATTTACTCTAGTAGTCTTCGTCTTCGATGGTGGTTGGTTACAAACCATGATTATAAGACATCCGTAACGTTCCTATAAGTCAGCCATCAAGTGTAATTTATTTCGCCACGTCTCATATTTTGGGGGGGGGAAATGATTTTTTTACCGCCCAAAATACGAAACATCGCGAAACAAATAACACTTGACGGCTGACTTATAGGAACGTTACGGCTGACTTATAAGTCATGGTTTAGGGTATTTCCTATAAGCAAAGGCTGAGTTGTGGTTACAATACGAGTTTGTTATAACCATGTCGGCCAAAAAAGGCTTATAACATGCTCAAGATTCATCATCCAAACTTAAATTGAATTTAGAAACCGAAAGAGAAACTAAAAAGACGAGTCTATATATTAGGAATCAAGAGACATATCACTATCATAAACAACATAGATCTAAAAAATCAAAAATCTGAGACAGATCTACTCTAGTAGTCTTCGTCTTCGATGGTGGTCGGTTACAAACTATGATTATAAGACATCCGTAAAGTTCCTATATGTCAGCCGTCAAGTGTAATTTGTTTCGCGACGTCTCATATTTTGGGCGGGAAAAATTATTTGTTTCCCGCCCAAAATACGAAACTTAGCGAAATAAATAACACTTGATGGCTGGCTTATAGGAACGTTACAGCTGACTTATAAGTCATGGTTTAGGGTATTTCCTATACTCAAAGGCTGAGTTGTGGTTACAATACGAGTTTGTTATAACCATCTTGACCAAAAAAGCTTATAACATGCTCAAGATTCATCATCCAAACTTAAATTGAATTTAGAAACTAAAAAGATGAGTCTATATATTAGGAATCAACAGACATCTCACTCTCATAAACAACACAGATCTTAAAAATCAAAAATCTAAGATAGATCTACTCCAGTAGTCTTCGTCTTCGATGGAGGTCGGTTACAAACCATGGTTATAAGTCAGTCGTAACGTTCATATAAGTCAGCCGTCAAGTGTAATTTGTTTCGCCTTCGTCTTCATCTTCGATGGTGGTCGGTTAGAGAAGAAGCTTTGTCTCCTCCAGTGTCTTGTATGGTGATCCGAGATCCTACTGCTCCCTCCCTCATCGGATTTGTCGTTTTTGCAGAAGAAGAAATGTCAAAGAGAGAGAAAGATGAAGAGGCTAAGTCCTATCAATTGTAAGAAAATTAGAGAATAATTTTTGGCCTTTAGATTTTATTTAAGCAATGGCCATTAATTGTGATCCTTGAAAAAAATATTAACCAATGAGAAAGAAGGTTGACGATAGACAAAAAGATAGTTTTGAACCCTTAGATTAAAATCAATCAATGGTTCTGAAAAAAGCAATATAAATTGTAAATCAAGATTTAAAATGGAATATTTAAGGCTTAAAGATTAAAGAATATCACTCTAAACTATAAACCTAAACTCTAAACCTAAACCTTAACTTTAAAATTAGAATAAATTTAAATAATAAAAAATATCAGATTTAATGTTCAAAAGATAAACTTTATAATTTTTATAACTTTATAGTTCTATAATTTAGAATTTGAGGTTTAGATTTAAGAAATCATTAAAGTTAGAGTCTTGTGAGTAAGAAATGTATAAGTAATTGTAAGAGAACATATATATCAATATCAAGTTAAAGTCTCAACTTGAAAAAACAAGAAACTATACACATTTTAGTTCATTTATATTCACTTGATACTGATAAGAGGATCTTCAATATAACTATTTAAAGTAATTCAAAATTTTGATTTTAGGGTATGTTTGAGGTATGACTAAGTTATATAAACAACACGACTAAGTTATCAAAACCGACACGACTGAGTTATATAAACATTTCTGATTTTATGATATCTTTGAGGTATGACTGAGTTATTTAAACGACATGGCTGAGATATATAATCGACACAGCTAAGTTTTATAAACATAGCATAAGTCAAATATAAAATACACGGTTGATGTATGTTTTCCACAGAGAAACAAAATAAAATACAGGTTTGCTGCACCATTCCGGTGATAACTCCTCCATGTCTCCAAGCTTCACTGAACTCCTCTGCCTCGTCTTTGCCAAATCCATCACTTCTTTATGTCTCCTCCATTATCTTCTTGTTCAAGCTTCTCTTTCACTCAGATCTCAAAAAAAAGAGATTATCGAAATATGGGTATTAAATCACAAACAAACTTAAATGAATACACCCCACAATTGTCAATTTGGGTGTTTTTAAAATGTATTTGCTTTTTCTACTCAAAATGCACATTTCTAATACCTAGGTTTTTGGAGATTCACAGGATGTAACTCAGCCACAACTGCATATATAACTCAGTCGTAAAAGAAAAGTAACTCAGCCACAACATAAATAAAACTCAGCCACAAACTCGAAAAGCTCAGCAGAGAAGATGATTTTGGGCAATTGCAGCGAAGAAGATTTCATAGAAACGATTGCAGAGAAGACGATATCGGGATAGACAGTTCGAGAATTTCAGATTATAAACAACAATGCCAGCTCAAAATATTAGGGTTTAAGCAACGAATGAAGAAAATTGTGGTGTTTTCTCGCTTTGTTTTTAATTTATGAGTGTCTCTGTGAATGTAAAAAAAATAAGTGACATGGAATACGTATAATGTGAGGTGGAATACGGTTTAAAGTGACATGGAATACGGTTTGCTGACATGGCTTTCTTAATTAAAAATAAAGAAATACTAAGGAAGGATGTTTATTGTAATTTACTAGGGTAAAAAAAAATTCTAGTAATTTTCAGAAAATGTATGCTAGTCTAGTAATATTCCAACTTTTCTATACTAGTTGAGTCATTTTCTCTTGATTTAATCCATTCTGATGTGTGGACTGCTCCATGTGTTTCTAGAGAACAACATAGATACTTTGTGACCTTTATAGACGAAAAACCTAAGTACATATGGATCACCTTGTTGCAATAAAAAGATAGGGTGCTAGAAGCTTTTAAAAATTTCCAGAACTATATCACTAACCATTTCAATGTTAAGATCAAAATTCTTAGATCAGATAATGGTGGTGAATACACTAGCACAACCTTCAAATAACATCTAGCTACCCATGGAATCATTCACCAAACAAGTTTTCCCGACACGCCCCAACAGAATGGTGTGGAAGAGAGGAAGAACATACACTTAATGGAGGTGGCGAGGAGCATGATGTTCTATGCCAATGTAACTAAGCGTTTTTGGGGAGATGCAGTGGTCACTGCTACTTAACTGATCAACCACACACCCACAAGAGTGCTTCATGATGCCACACCATATGAGGTACTCAACAAAACTAAGTCATCTATATATCGTCTTCGTGTGTTTGGGTATAGGTGCTTTGTCTTGGTTCTAAGTGAATTAAGAAATAAATTAGAAGCTAGAAGCACAAAGGCAATGTTTATTGGACATTCCACACATTAGAGAGGCTACAAATGTTATGTTCCAAAAACAAGGAAAGTCCTGGTCTCCAGGGATGTCAAGTTTATGGAATCAAGAAACTACTATGAAGAGAAGAGTTGGGGTGAGCTCAAAGATCTATCTCAATCTGCCTCTGATAGAGATAACAACCTGAGAGTGATCTTGGAGAGACTTGGCATTAGTCTGTCAGAGGAATCAGAGAAGGCCAATGAGACACCAGCTCAAGATGTAGAAGAGGCTGAGGAAGACATTGAAGTCACTCATCCTGATCATGAGGGGGCAATGAAAATAATGAGAATGGTCAACAACAACCTGAAGAGAACTCAGCAGCTCATGATCAAGATGAGATACAATCAATACCATCAGAATCAGAAGATGAGGCTCAAACACAAGGCGATTCAGGTGAAGCAAGTGAAGCAGAACCTGATCAGATACAACCTTTGAGAAGGAGTACAAGGATCAAGAGACCTGCCTCAAACTGGATCAATACAAGAGTGTACTTCTATACTGAAGCAGTGGCTTATCCACCAAGTGCAGTATGTTCTTTGGCTCAATATCCAGAAGAACATCAAGTCTTCATTGGCGAGTTGGATCTGGAATACAATCCAAGATCATATGAAGAAGCTACACAACATGAGGAGTGGAGGAATTCAGTTGAAGATGAAATTAATGCCATGATCAAGAATGATACATGGTTTGAAACTGAACTTCCCAAGGGGAAGAAAGCTGTGACAAGTCGTCTATTATACACCATCAAGTATCTTGCCGATGGAAAACCCGAAAGAAGAAAAACAAGGCTAGTTTCACGAGCATACACTCGCATTTATGGAAAAGATTATCTGGATACATTTGCACCAGTGGCCAAGTTGCATACTATAATGAATTTCTATCACTTGTCAACTTAGAATGGGATCTATGGCAGATGGATGTGAAGAATGCATTTCTTCAAGGAGAGTTGGAAGATGAAGTGTACATCCGACCACCCCCTGGCCTAGAGAACATGGTCAACCTAGGAAATGTTCTGAGGCTAAAGAAGGCAATCTATGGCTTGAAACAATCTCCAAGAGACTAGTACCATAAGATGAGCACAACACTCAATGGAAGAGGCTTCGTGAAAACATAAGCTGATCACTCTCTCGTCACTCTAAGCAGCAAACAAGGTATTGTAGTTATCCTGGTATATGTAGATGATATCATCATCACTGGTAGTGACAAGGAAGATATCATCTCAACCAAAGCTTTTCTTAAAAATGCCTTTGATATTAAGGATTTGGGAGAATTGAAGTACTTCTAAGGGATTGAAATATGCTGCTCTTAAGAGGGGCTTTTCTTATCCCAAAAGAAATACACACTTGGAATTTTAAATGAGGCAAGAAACCTTGGAGGCAGACAGGCCAAAACATGATTTGAAGAAGGCTACAAGGTACTACGAGAGGGGGAGTGTGAAGATACACCTTTTGATGATGTCAAGAAGTATAGGAGAATAGTGGAAAACTTATCTACCTAACCATCACAAAACCTTATGTGTGCTTTGCTGTGAATCAAGTCAGTCAACATATGCAAACACCTAAGGTTCATCACTGGAACATGGTGGAGAGGATCTTGAAATACTTGAGAAAAGCTCCTGGTCAAGGTGTTTGGATGGCTTGCAATAAGGGAACTTAGGTGGTAGGATATTGTGATGCTGATTGGGCTGGAGACATAGTTGATAGATCAACAACTGGCTAATGCACCTTCATTGGAGGAAATCTGGTTACATGGAAGAGCAAGAAGAAAAAGTGGTCTCTTGTTCAAGTGCTGAGGCAGAATATCGATCTATGAGGAAACGCACCAGTGAACTCATATGGATCAAGGGACTGCTAAAAAACTTAGGCATAGATATCACCACTCCAATGACTATGCATTGTGACAACCATGCAACAATACACATTGCATCAAGTTTAGTCTTTCATGAGAGTACAAAGCATATAGAAGTCGACTTCCATAACGTGAGACAAGCAGTAGATCAGCAACTGATCCTTCCATGCTACAGAAAGAGTGAATATCAACTAGCTGACATCTTCACCAAGGCAGCAAGCCTCAAGTTTTGCGAGTTCATTCATCCTAAACTTGGACTCATAGACCTCAATGATCACTGATCCTCTTGCCATGAAGTGTTCTACTTTTTTTCCTTTTCTTGAGTTTTATCCCAAGTGGGTTTTTCCAAGTCAAGGTTTTAATGAGGGAATGATTTATGGTTTCCAAGTTTGACCAGTCCTTAAGGTCAAGCTTTAGGGGGAGTGTTGACAAGAAGACATGAATAATAGAGAAGAAGTGATCAAGGCAACAAAAGCATCAAGAATGATCAAGTATAAAATAACCATTTGTCCGTAAAGTTAGGTCAAGGAGTCACCTAACATGGCTTGCAAGACAAGGGAAGGTTTAACTTGAGAAGGAAGGAAGCTTACTCTATTCAGAACCAAAGGAGGATGTTGACAATAGGAAAATTGACGTTGGAGGATAAGGCCAAGGGCGGAAGAGTACAAATGAATTCAAATGGAGAGAGGGGGGGACCATTCATCACCTGTCACTTTCCAACATGGCTGGACGAGCCCCTGCCTTTCTTCAGACAGCTCCAGATCCAATTGTTTAATCATATATGTGCTCAACTTGTCTGAATTGTTTATTAGTTGTTTTGTTTTGTTTGCCTATTAATAGACATGTACTCAGAAACTAATCTAAGTAAGGAAACTTATTTTCCTCTCCTCTTTTCTCTGGTCTCTCTCTCTCTCTCTCTCTCTCTCTCTCTCTCTCTCTCTCTCTCTCTCTCTCTCTCTCTCTCTCGCTCTCGCTCTCTCCTCTCTTTCTTCATTGTTCTTCACAAACCATAACTCAAACTCTCTTAAATTATCACCATGGGTGTCTCTTCTGCTACCATGACTTGTTTGAAAGGAACCATGACATTTTGAACAGGCTGCTCTTCTTTATGAAAGATAAGTGAAGTTCCTTTGGCTTGATCTTCTTGGATAGGAGCAGCTGAGTTAGGTTCTGCATGTTTGAGTTTTGAGACAGTAGTTACTGGTTCTTGTTGTTGTGCTTTAACGGATGGACGTGTTGAGTTGGTCCTCCTGAGTTGCTTCTCCACATCCATACTCACCTGAGTTAGCTTCTTTCTGTCCTCCTTACTGAACCAGGTTGTTGTGTTGCTAAATAAACCAATAACACTGGTTGGAGATGACCTCATGCTGCCTTGTTTTTTCTGATCCAAGACTGAAGAGTTTAGCTTTGTCTCAGACTGCTTTCGAAGAAATTCCTTGTGGTACTGTCTTGGAACATACTATCTATGCATCAAATCCCTCAGCTTAGGCCATGTTTCCAATGGTTATTTACTATCAAGAATTCTGGACTTTACCAATTGATTTCACCAGCTTAAAGCATAACCACAAAACTCAGCAGTAACCATTTGAACCTTCTTTCTTTCAGTATTGTGTTGACAACTGAAAATCAATTTCATCTCCTCTTCCACTCCACATATGTAGCAGGATTAGCATCACCATGGAAAGGAGGATTTTTATCTTTTGATCAGCAAATTTTTCTATGTTATTGCATCTGCCTTCATGCTCACATTTTTTGTCTCGTCTAACTGCTTCTAGACTCATGACTGTGATCAGTAGCTCGTTGGAGTTCCTGTCACAGGTCCAGTCTTAGTTGTCTTATTTGATCTTTGAAGACTAGACCCATACTGGCCTTGAATGATTCAATCATCAATTTCTCTTCCTTTCTGACTTCTCATTTTTGATGTCCTGCCATGGTACCTGAAACAGAAATAACTCACAGCAGCAGCAAGTTCTAGAGAAAAGAAACAATCAACATGCAAATAGAGACATATTCAACTCGAAACTCAAATCCAAATCAGTTTAAACAGATCAAAGTCTAAATAGAACAGAGAGATCACGAGTTTAGGTTCACATTCAAGCTTAGATTCAATGATCAAAACAGAAAAGAACAAATTCACTACACTTGAAACAAATTGATTCCTTTAGCACAAATCAGAAACAGACTCAAACGAAATCAAACATTAAACTTCTCTGATAAAATTCGAACTCAACATATGAAAAAAAAATTAAAACTAACCAGAACAGAATAGATCAAATTCTCAATACTGAAACAGATCGATTTGTGCAAACCCTAAATAGATTCAGATCAAGCAATCGATAACTTCTGCAACAAGAATCCGAAACGTTTTAATCAGAAACAAGATCAAGGAACCCTATTCTATCAGATTTCGACAGCCACAAAACAGATCTATCAGTTCTTAACATGAATATGAAGAGACAAATCAAAAATCAGAGAGAAAGATGAACACTTTCTGTCCAGAGTTGCTCTGATACCACATAATAAGATCCTAGGATGATGCTCTGGAATAGATGGGATAATCCTTGCAGAAACGAATAAAAAAGGCTCAAGTTTCTCAAGGCATGTGGATCGAATGGTGACACAGGAGGTATGGATGGATCTCTTGATACTCACAGGCTTCTGATTTGGATATGACAAACCAAATAAGGAACCCTTGATCTCTGGATATTACACACCAGAAACTCTCATACAACTCGAGAGAGAAGTAGAAGAAAGGAAACAAGATTTAGACTGAAAATATGATTGTTTATTTCTTAATTTCGTGCACAATATATAGGAGAGAAGGTTGTACATGCACAACATCTCGAAACTACAAGAAGGAGTAAAAACAAGGCTCCTCTTGGAAAACAAACAAAGACTGAAATTTGAAAATAACATAATAACTTAGATATATAAAATAGCACAAGGTTCTTCATGTGTAGGTCCGAGATCATCAGCTACGTGATATGTGAAGTAGTCTTGTGGCCTCATTAAAACCTTCCTCTAGGAAACCTCGTGGGACAAAACCGGAAGCAAGGAAAAGAGCACACACAATCCTACTTGCCTAGATGATGATCAGCTTGAATATGGAATAGATTGAATGATGGATAAAGTGTCTTGGTTGATCAAGCTTCGACCACGACCAATGTATTCTTCTTATCTCAAATCACTCTTCAATGTTTCATCCTCAGATACAAGCTCTTCAGGTTCAGGTTCATGCTTCCATTCCTTCGTGCTTTCCATGATCACATCATCTAAGCTACTGATCCCTATGGTTTTGATGAAATCAGTGACCATTAGCATGTTTGCATTGCATTCTCTTTTAAGTTGTTAGATTGAGCATATTGTTAGTGGTTAGTTCGAATTGAATATGTTGCATTTCATTGTCTAAAGTGCATTTAAAATCCAGCTGAGTGCAATTGTATTGATGAAGCTTGCATTGCATCTAGAGAATGTTTTTAATTGCTTAGTCTTGTTCTTGTGATTCTCTGGTTTCAAGATTAATTCATTGTTGAGGCATTGGTGATCAAACCAGATGTGATTTTGGTTTGGTCCCAATCGGATGATCTAATCTTGCATTGAGTTGTATTGATTTTAGGTACACATGAAGTGATACAGTGAAAAACCAAACTGACAAGACAAAGGTCTAATGCCATTTTATATCATAACTCGACGTGTCAGTTCACAAACTATAGGAAGTGTAGTGTGATTGAGTATGCAATGAGATGTTGATGCCATTGTATGATACCACTTGGACGTGTAAGTCTGATAGTCTACATGAAGTGTAGAGTGGGATATCATACAATAAGATACTACCTTGTGAGGGCTCTTAAGGTGATTCAAACACCATACGTTCCATGTATAAAGACGAGAGCCAAAAATCACAAGGGTAAGGACTTACAAGTCATGTAGAAACTGATGGTTCCTAAAACTATGAAACTGCATGCACTCAGCTAACAAGCTTAGCTCCTCCCCTAGTCTTGGAATTAAGCTTGAGGTGGAGTCTTAATATGCATGATTAGGGATGTTGTATTGGGTAGTCCAGCCCAACCCAACCCTAATTAACTTAATCCCAACCCTAAATGAACCCTAACCCTTTTATTACCCATTAAAATATGTAATGTAGGGTTTAACCCTTTTTAACCCTAAAAGGCCTTTATACTTTTTTTCAATGTAAACACATTTGTAACAACATCATAAAAATTGTAAAAACAATGACTACAAATTGAGTTAAGGAAAAAAGTAAAAGTTGAAATTGTTTCAAATGATGGGAGATCCATAGTATTAGTATCTGAAACTCAATACAAAAACAATACAAGAGGTTAGTAGATAACATAGTATAGTATTTACCGATGTCTATTAAAACTAAAGACCACATCATACGCCACAGAAAACATGGTATCATATCATACCAAAGTCAGGTGGGAATCCCAATCAACAGAGTGATAAAGAGTTTCGTTTAGGCAGATGTCGGGAAGTAAGGAGCTGTTGATACTAATCTGCAAACCACAAACAAAACAAAGAAAAAAATGTGAAAACGTGTTATATACGTAGAACTACAAGCATGTGCCTAGCTCCCAGAATCCTATATAAAAGTTGTATGAGTTAAAAAAAAGAGGCACGAAAATCTTCATGGGTTTTTAATGGAATATTCGTAATTAAATGATAAGGAGAAAGATCTTTTATGTTGTTTTTGGGGTTAACAATTACCTCTCCATGCGCTTCTCAAGAAACCTTTGCAGTGACTTTGTCCTTTGGATGGGAAGATCTGTACACACACAAAAACAAAACACACACATCCTTATCAGAAAATAAATGTTTACACTTTAAAACTTTAGTTCCTGAACACATGTTAAGTTCAGCTTCAAAACTCAAACTAATTAACAGTTAATGGATCGGTCCTAGGGAGTCTCCACCTGTAAGATATTTATTAAGCTAGGGGGTTAATTCTGAGTAAGGAAATAAAGAAAGTGAAACAAATCCAGAAAGTAAGGAAGTTAAGTAAGCGATGAAGCAAGTAAGAAAAAGATAAAATAATCATTAAACTAGTAAGGAAGGAAGCAAGTAATAAAGTAAACAACGTTAATGCAGCAAGTAAGCAAAGAAACAAGAAAGTTAACAAGAAAGAAAACAAGCATGCAGAGAATCAAGGAACAAGCAAAAAAGTAAGCAAATAATTGATGGAGCAAACCAGTAAAGAATCAAGAAAAAAAATGGGTATCAGACATTTTCCTTACCAAGAAAGAAAGAAAATAACTAAGAAACTAAGAAATAAAACAAGAGTGATTATCTAACAAGATAACTAACACACTGCACGTCGACTTCTCCACCATAATTAAAGAAGAAAACTGTTCTAATACCTATAAAAGAAACACTCTATGTTATAGTACTGAAGCTGGTCACCCATTTCCATCAGTGATACTTAAACCGGTAATAACTTTCAAAGACTTAAGACAAGGACAACTCAACAACGGACAAAATAAATCATATCCGTTTGTCCACCAATCTCGTTAAACAAAGCCAGAGGCTATGAAAAACGTTACCTATATAATCATCAGAGATGTGTATATCGATTAGCCAAAGACAAAAACTTTGCATATTATAGATAAAAATGGATCCTTTCTACTTTTTAAAAAATCAGAACACAATCAAAGGTTATTTTAACAATTACAAGCAATAAACCAAACGCAATTACAATAAAGTTTGCAACTTTTCATCAACATCAAAGCACACAAACGATCAAACAAACAACAGATAATAATAATAAAACACAAACCTTTGATGAAGTAATCAGAGAAGCAAACAGAAGAACCAAAAGACAAAGAAGCAAATCGTTACAGACCCATCAAAGTAAGAGCTAAACCCTACAATTAAAAACGTTCTAAATCATTACAGATCGAAGTAAGAGCTAAACCCTACAATCAAAAACGTTACAGACCCATCAAAAATCAAACAAGATAGACTCGAAAAATCAATGGCTACAAGCCTACAAGTGAAAAATACCTCTAGAGATCTGAGACGAGAGAGATTTGTGAGCCTGAGACGAGATCTGAGAGAATCTGGTGAACGGACATGGTGGATGAAACCGTCGTCGACGAGTGTGACGAGAAGTAAGTTTTGGCGACTACTTGATTCAGACTCGGGAAAGTGACGAGAAGGGAGGAGAAGATGATTAATTGGGCCAGCCCTTTTGAAACCCTTTATTTTCTAATCCAACCCTAAATGAGCCCAATATATTTTACAGTTGACACATTAGGGTTAGGGCTTTTAAAATTTTTGATGGGCTGGTACTACCCTAAGTATGAGAACCCATTACAACATCCCTATGCATGATCCAAGGTCCTGTATCAAGCCTTTGCAATGACTTCAACAAAGGATCATTCAAGCGGGTCTAGGCAGTGGCTTGGTGCATTGGCCTGAGTTTATAACCATCATTGATATCCTGCTTCATTTAGAAGATTGTCTAAGTTGCTTGTATCACTGCTTTTGTTTAGACTTGTGTACTTAGCCTAAGTAGTTTATCCATTTGAACCTGATGCATTCTTGTTAAGTCCTGATGCACCTTTGGGATAATGTATCAGGTACCATGGCTTGAGCCTCACTAAAGATGATCATGGTCGTTTCCTAGCTTCTCTAAGGTTGCTTTAAAGTCAGTTGAGAGGGGGGAACCCAAACCGGGTCTATGAAGAGGTCAAGCTGAGGTTGATGTGTGGGCAAGGTCTGAATGTTGCTGTACTTGTTTAGGCCACGGTCCAGAGTCCGTTGTGTCCAACCACAGTGGTGCCAAGGCACAAAGGCTCAATGGCCAATCCCTAGGCCTTGAAGGATCTTACTCTTTTCCTTATCAAGGTTTTATCTCTAAGGAGGTTTTTCTTTGGTACGGTTTTTAATGAGGAGAGACTTCAGAGTTCCAAGCTTGACTTATGATGAAACCCTCCCTAGGATACTCCACTCCGTCTTTGCTTGGATCGAACAAGAACATATGATAGATGGTCGATTTTAGGATGGATAGATGAATGGCAATTTTTGGATAGATAGATGGATATATAGGTCACAATGAGGTTGCGGAAAGGCCTCGCATACTCCTCTCTCTCACTCTGGATTCGACACACCAGTCAGTTTGAGAGCTTGTTGATTGTTTGTGGTTCACACACCTCATAATCAAGTTGTTCAAAGAACAAATGAATCACCAAGAAGAATAGAGTTTTTGATAAAAATGATGATTGAAGTTTCTTATACATGCACGACCATAATTTATAGAAAGAGGTAGACTTGCGGCATGAGCAACCTAGAAAGCATAAAAAAAAAAGAAATAACTAAGCAAGCTGCATGAACGACATATAAAGCGTAAAACAAACAAAGCATTAACTAGTTTGGTAGTGGTTGAGCATGCCAAATTGTTATTTTTGTCCAAGGCTTATTCTTCACTCTTCTTGTCCATTATTCTGATCAAATATAAACCGAATTACTAACTTTAGAAGCCCAACACGTCCAGCAACCAAACCAGTAGCTTTTCTCTGTCTAAAACTTCATGGATGAGCCCAATTAGGTTAATAACAAATCCCATTAGATGTGCAACAGTTTTTGTTCCTTTTGATCTAAACCAAAACTTTTTGCCTTTGTATTTGTTGCTGATCAGGATTGCGTCACCCCCTCCTCCTCAAATCCTAGCCTTCTAACTGATCAAACTCGTTCATGACCTGCTTTCCATGCTTTACTCTGAACCTTATAAATAGATTCGCTCCAGGCTTTGAATACATAGTACTGCAACCATTTTTCATGCCATAGCAGCTTCTTGAGACTCTGCTCAATATCAGTTGCCTCTAAGGCAGATGGTTCGTCCACATTGTTGAGTTTGAATGGAGCTGTTTTAGATCCATAATGTTGTTACTCCTTCTAAACACACAAAAAATTCCTCCTGGTTCAAAAACAACCGTCTGCAATCCTTGATCAACCAAAGTTGACACCAACTCTGTAGCAGTATATGAATCTTCAAGCACTTCCTCTTCTTTCTTTGTTTGATCAGATACATGTACATACATAACTTGTTTTTCCTCCTCTGGTTTCAGACACGGGTTGGTTGATTCTGGTGCCATATCTTCTTTCTCCTCAACAAGTTCTTCCTGTCCAGTTATAATCACAGGAAAATGAGTCTCTTGTTGTTGATTCTGAGGTTTAGGCTTTGTAGGCAGCATGCTTCTCCGCTTTGTACTATCAAGGCACAATCTTCTCATGATTTCAGACACCATAGCCTCCACTTGCCAGATTAATGTTTACTGCTGGTGGATTACCTTTTCCTTATGAATCTGCCATGGGTTTTCTTAGTTTGAGTTGAGATGCTGATGATGGTACCTTCTTACGAGTTTGTCTCTTGCCATATTGTTCTTTGATTGCTTCAGGAAAGTCCTTTGGTATGTACCTCTTATCCATGGCGTTCTGCAGCTCCTCCCGAGTTATGATGGCTGGTTTTCCTTGATACCAACGTTTCTCCCACCTTATTATAGCCTCACCTTGTAGTATACTAACAGCCATTGTTAGCCTTTCATTCTTAGGTATGTGACTGTGCCAGAAGCATGTTTCCACACTTGCAGTTCAAGAGAGATAGATTTCAGGACTATTTCCTCCATAAAAAACTTAGTTATAAACATAGGAACATGTAATCAATCCCAGAAATAGAAAACTCAAAATAAACCCCATAAATATTAAAGAACTATAAATCAATCCCAGAGAAACAGAGGATTCGAAATTAACCCAGAAGTCAGAGACTGAATCGAAATATATAACCCAGAAAACAGAGAATCTGTAACAGAGTAGAAGTTGAGAAATACACCCAAAAATGAATCGATCTTCAGAGTGGTGCGCTGATACCAATTAATGAAACCCTCCCTAGGATAATCCACTCCGATTTTGGTTGGATCGAATAAGAACAGATGATAGAAGGTTGATTTTAGGATGGATAGATGAATGGCAGTTTCTGGATAGATAGATGGATCGATAAGTCACACTGAGGTTGCGGAAAGGCCTCAGATACTCCTCTCTCTCACTCTGGATTCGACACACCAGTCAGTTTGAGAGCTTGTTGATTGTTTTGGGTTCACACACCTCATAATCAAGTTGTTCAAAGAACAAATGAATCACCAAGAAGAAAAGAATTTTTGATAAAAATGATGATTGAAGTTTATGATTCATGCACGACCATAATATATAGAAAGAGGTAGACTTGCTTCATAAGCAGCCTAGAAAGCATAAGAACAAGGAAATAACTAAGCAAGCTGCATGAACAGCATAGAAAACATTAAACACACAAAGCATCAACTTGTTAGGTGGTGGTTGAGAAGACTGAATTGTTATTTTTGTCCAAGGCTTATTCTTCACTCTTCTTGTCCATTATTTTGAACAAATATAAGCCCAAATACCAATTTTAGAGACCCAACACGTCCAGCATCCAAACCAGTAGCTTTTCTCTGTGTAAAACTTCATGAATGAGCCCATTTAGGTTAATAAGAACTCCCATTGGATGTGTAACAGTTTTTGTTCCTTTTGATCTACCAAAACTTTTGCCTTTCTATTTGCTGCTAATCTGGATTGCATCAACTTAGGATCTATAGAGTCAAGCTTGAGGGGGAGTGTTAACCTGAAGTGAGGAATTGACTCACTAAAGGTCTATGTGCAAAGTTTGGGCTAAACTCCAAGAGAAGTTCTATCAAGACTTGAGTGTTCAGAAGGTATGGTTAACAAAGATAACGTCCAAGAAAGGTCTATGCTGAAGATAGAAGACATTGGAGGAGTTTGGGAGAATTTAGACGATGGTGCAAAGTTAGGGACGGATATGTACAGACAGTCTTACGGACTGTATGGACCTGGTCTCCCAAAACTTAACCATCCGACCATTTAAGCTCATTCTAATCTTGTGCAAACTTAGGGAGTGGAGTGTACAAACAGGAGGTCCGTACATGCCATATAAGTGATGGTTCAACCAGAAATGAAGATGTGCAATGCCCAGTTTGATCGAAAGTGATCCAAAGGCCTATGTTGAATCATAACTGGTATCAGTGGACTAAGGAAAGGAATATACCGTATCCTATGTGTGTGACAGGCTGTTCATGTGTGCTGGAAAGGTAAAGACATTTTACCTTTAAAGCTTGTAGCTGTTTGAAGCAAGGCAGCATAGCATCTCACAGTCTCATAATCGCTGAATCTCCCGCACAACATCTTTATACTTCCATCAATCTCTCTTTCTCTTTGATACAAGACCAAGTCCGAATCTGTTGAGTTTCATCTAACCAAACACACACTAGCAATCTGTCTCAAAATATCACACATATTGCCATGAATGTGTTGTAGAACTGAGTAGAATGTCTCTGCTACTTGCATCATGATAAATGTTAGATTGTTTAACATTCATAATCATCTAGGTAGTGATTCAATCCGGTTCAGTGTTGCTTGGATGTTAATAACATAGTTAATCCATCAGCGATATCAAGTAGGATTTAGAAGTGTGTCTAAACTACTTAACATATGGTCTTGATGAAAATATTATTCATTAACATGTCTAGTTGTTTCGTGCATTCTGCTTAGGTTGTTTAGAATAGATCATATAGTTGCTAATTCATTCGGATTGAATCTATTAGATTCATATGGTTGCTGTCCAAGTCTGTTGCATTCATAGTTTTTCTCACCATGATTGTTTTATAGTATTGAGTAGTTTGTCTCAGCTATTTGCATTGTGATATTGAGAAATCTTTGTTGCATTTGCATAAGCATATAGGTTTTCTTTCATTCTGAGTCATGTTATCTTGTTTTGCTATTGTCTTAGCTAATCCATCTTGTGTTCTAGTAGCATTTAGAAGCATGTCTAAGCTACTTGTTTTATGGTTTTGATTAAGCTAATGGTGATTAGTATCTGTTGCATTGGCATTTTACTTAATATGTCTGTCATCTGTTGCATTCATATATGGTTCATTTAAAAACTAGCCTTGTTGCACGTGCTTTGTTTGCAAACTTGCATTGCATCTAGAGAAGTTAAGTCTTGTTCCTGTGATTTGCTGGTTCAAGAGTTTTTGTGTTGTTGAGGCATTGGTAATCAAACAAGATGTGTGATCTTGGTTTGGTCCCAATGAGATGATCTAATCTTGTATTGATGCTTGGCGATGTTAGGTACACAGGAAGTGATACAGTGACAAACCAAACGAAAGTAACAGAAAAAAGGTTTATTGCCATTGCATATCATTACTGGACGAGCCAGTTTCCAAACCACAGGAAGTGTAGTGTGATTGAGTATGAAATGAGAGGGTGATACCATTGTGTGATACCACTTGGACGCATAAGTCCCAAAGTCTACAGGAATTGTAGAGTGGGATATTATACAGTGAAAGACTACCTTGTGTGTGCTCTTAAGGTGATTCAAACACCATTAGTTCCTGGTTTAAGGAAGAGAACCAAAACTTACAAGGGTTAGGACATCAAGTCTAGTTAAGACTGATGGTTGATTAATGTTGACCCGAATAAGAAATGAGTATACAAAGATTAGAGAAGGCTTGAGAAACCAGGAGAAGGAGAAATGAAGGTGTCTGTACAAGGCCGTACAAGTGGTCCGTACAAGGCCGTACAACTTTGGGTCGACCAAAAGTGAAAAGGTCGACCAAAGGTAAAACAAGTTTACCCGGAGGAGTTAACTTGATCGTTTACCTTTCTACTCTGCGTCTAGGATCAGCGAACCTTATGGATAAGGTAGGATCTTGCCTTGACAGACTGGCACAGCTAGAAAGGAAGGAATCTGGTCAAGATGCTAAACGGATCAAGCATGCAGAGCCACTCGTCCACAAGATATCAAACGGGACTCTCCCCATCTTTGAATACATACAATGAAGTTGAAATCTTATCATGTATCCGTTGTAAACCTTCTCTATATATTTGTAACTCTTCCCCATTAACCAACAAGAAAGTATTTCGAGTCTCTTTCTTTTCTCTCTAGTGTTCTTGAGGTTCCAGTCTTTCTAGTCTCGAATACTATCCAAATCTCTTCTAGTCTTTCTCAAAGTCTCTCTTACTCGTCTAAACTCAGATTCCTCTTTAGTTGATGCAACCCTGATCAGCTATGCAACCTTGGACGATCTGGAACCAGCTGATGACACTGACGACAATCTGAAACCAACTAAGGAGATTGGAGTTAATACGACTTTGGATAGGTGTACACGTTCGGATCACTTGAAGTTTGATGGTTTGTGATGGATGAGATGGAAACAAGGCAATTTTCTCTTGCTTGTTGGGTGGTTTCTTCACGCAAAGACGATGAGAGTTCCTTGATTTGTTTAGCTCCTGCGATCTACAAGTGTAACCTTGTATGGATGATGCCTGATGGTATTCACGTAAGCGATAGAGTTTACTATCTGGTGATCGAAGATGGATGCTCAAAAGTTGAACAAGAAGTAAGGAAACTCGAGAGGGTTGTTTGCAAAAGCTTTTTAAGTTTAGTGATGGTGCTTAGCACAAGAGATACACGAATATATATGTATATATATATATATATAGCACCAAAACCGCCTATGAGATAATTGTCTAGTATAATTGATCTTTATGTAAAACTTAATGAAAAGATAACTCCAAAACCAAAACCAAAGCCATCTAGGATTACGAAAAAAAAACACTAACTAGGATTATGCTAAATAAACTTACACCTAATGGGTTTATGAACCTTATTCTGAATATTGGCAAACCATGAGATTAAGCCAAGTTATCGGCCCAGCCTTCCTTTCATAAGCCTCAAGCTTGTCTTCATCTTTTATGAACTTTATCAAGAGCCCAGTGCTCTCTTAAGTGCTTTAGCTTTTGATCTTGTGAATGGTCCACTTGAATAGACGAGTGGGTCTTCATTTGATCCATTCACATCTTTATCTCCATGCACAAAAGGTTGATCATTTTGATCTCTAGCTTCTGGATCAAGTTCAGTCGTAGGTGAGTCCTTTCCCGACAACTCGTCCTTGTCCGACCCATGCGCCGATGGTTTCTCCATGTTAGTAGATGTCAGTCCACTTGAGCTTTGCTCCAACTTGTCCTCTTGTTCAGAATTCTCTGAGGTTGATTCTGATCTTAGGCTGGCCGTATCCTCCCCTCCTCCTTTAAAAGGATATGACCTCAAATCAAAGTTGTCTGCAATGAAAGGAGATAAATCAGACACATTGAAAGTAGCACTAATGAGATACTTACCATACAGGTCAATCTTGTAGGCAATGTTGTTGATTCTTTCCAAGACTTTGACTGGCCCATCCGTCCGAGGAACGATCTTGGATTTTCTTTCTTTCAGAAACCTCTATTTCCTGAAGTGAATCCAAACCATATCACCTGGTTCAAGTACAAGTTCTTTCCTCCCTCTGTTTGCCTTTCGCGCATAGGCCCTTGTCTCTCCCTCAATATTCTTGTGTACCTCCTCATGCAATGTTTTAACAAACTTGGCCTTTCTTTTACCATCAAGGTTAGTTTGTTCTTTTAAAGGAAAAGCAATCAAGTCTAATGGTGATAAGGGGTTAAAACCATATACGATCTGGAAAGGAGTCATCTTGGTGGCTGAATGCATAGAATGATTGTAAGCAAACTCTAGGCTTAGGCTCTTGGACATGGACTGCTTGCACACCACACACTGGCTACAAATATTCTCTACGTCCATTTTCATTCGTGGCCAATAGAAGTGTTTCTGAAGAGTACTCAATGTCTTAGCCACACCAAATTGTCCCTTAAGTCCACCACTCTAAGATTCTCGGACATATAATTCTCTTAAGGAACACGATGGGACGCATAGTCGGTTTTCATAGAAACCCATCCAATCCATTGATTGTGTGAATCAATTAGCCTCTATCTCCAACATCCATCCACTGTTCTTGCTGAGTTGTTTATATGAACAAGC